>VOPJ01011475.1:0-105354 GCA_014673585.1 Semibalanus balanoides
ACGGTTCAGAAGCGGCGGGCGAAAAACTACCGGGGCAGGGGGCAGAATCTGCCCCCGCAAGGAATAGGGTTAATCGGCATTGATCAGTGATCACTGCCTATTTTTGGCATGTGTATTGTGTATTGTGTAGGCGCCCATTCCTGACAAATGGCCGCCTTTTTTCTTCTGTTTAAGAGGGCCCCCAACCAGTTTTCATTTTGTAATTGGACCTCCCCCGGACCCCAGTTTTAACACCACATGGGGCCCAGGGGGTCACCAACTTTCAAGTTGGATGTAGACTCGTAGAGCTTTCCACACCAACCACATCCAAAAGTTACACCCATGTCTGGACATGTTTGTGTTTTGTGCGTAGCCAAACCCACTGTCACGCAGCACCCTGTTGCCATCACACCACCCCCCTCCCCTGGTCTGCCATCAGTACCCATCCAATTGAGTCATCCGTCCCCCGCACCCCCTGCCGGAAGGGTGACTGACCCCCTGGCCGCCTCCCCTCCGCTCCCAGGCCCTACCCCGTCCTGGCTGATCCCCGCGTTCGCCTACTGGTAACCAGAGTGGGGTATCTCTGCGGCTCCTTTTTACGGGGGCGCTGCTGCTGCTGCTGTTTACGGCAGGGATGAACGGAGAGGGAGGGGGGGGGGTGCGGTCAGTGGCCGACGGCAGGAGAGTCGTAACACAGCAGTCGACAGCTAGGAGAGCTGACAGAAATAGGTACAACACGGCAGTTACGGGGGGGGGGATAAGTGCAGCGGCAGTCGCCGCGGTCAGACTGCCTGAACTGACTCCTCCACAGGCGGCCAAATCACTATACTGCACAGGGACGCAGGAAGTATGTTCAAGTTGGGGGGGGGGGCAGGATTTTAGCCTGCCAACGAGTACTCAGCCGGAAATCTGCTCACTTCAGAAATCGCCGATTTGAACTACTAGTCATTTTTGGTTGTAGGTATACCTATTTACGCCACTAACTCGTCCACTACAGGTATTGTGATACTTTAATTTGACTGACAATAGACTCGCAATCATACCTGCTGTACGGATTTTTGAAATTTATGAATTAAAAATTAAAAGTTTGGATTTTTTCAATTTCCGAAATTCTCACATGCCAAACATTAATTTAATATTATAGAAACATGTCAAATAGCAAATATGACGAAACTTTAAAGATATTGACGTGTGCAAAATTTGAAAGTTGATACCAATAAAAACTGACTGAACAATTCTGACCTTCCAAAAGACAAAATCGAGCACTTTCGACGGCAATAACCTTCCGTGGGATATTAAATGTACTTGCGTTTTGCTTTACACTATGAGTTATTTGAAATTAATGTCGCTTAACTGTGTACGCTCTAGACGCAAGAAATAGTGCCCAATAAACATGTAGTACAACGCCTAATGACCGTAAAATCAGCAGTTTGGATCTCACGTACCTCGGATGACTTTGACCCTGATTTAAGATCATCCATCATCTGAGTCTTAGCCTGATATTTATACAAGACTAAGAATGATACTTACAAGTGTCAGATACATGAATCATAGGTACCGATTTTGTTGTCTGCTTATGCGTTTAACCCGCGCCGTGACGGTGCTCGGCGCCACCTTCGCCGTGCCGGGGAAGGGTTTCAAAAGCTCGTTGAAAAGTATTTGGAAACATTGCGGTCATTCTTAAACATGTAATATTCAGGTCACCAGAGGTCATCAAGGTCCAGATTTCCACTTTCAGGGGCTTTTGCTCCAGAATCACCTCAAATATCTCGCGAACTATGATAGCTCTAGGAACAAAAACCCGGAAAGCGATTGAAAGCTCTTGAAAAAGCAATCGCCACCGTGTCCTCCAATTTATTTCAGGTCAATAGTTTACGGCTCCTGAGACCATCAAAAGGTCAAAAGGTTATTTTTGTCAAATCAGTTTTTCACTAGTATCTTTTTACCTAATAAAGATAAGGCTATAATTTTTGACGCCATGGTGTTGGACGGCTCAACAAGGCGCTTTAAATCGTATTCACGATGACCAGGTTAGGTCAACTAGAAAATTTGACCTCATTGTCAAGTCTATGGTAACCCAAATAGGTCATGTTTGGCAAATTGAGAAGAGTGTCTCGTCCGAGACACGTCTCCCATGTACCGATTGTTTACTTGTACACATTGTGGCGGTTTCACTTCTTTAACAGATTTTATCGAGAGTTTAATGACAAACATTGTTGGTGACTCGGCTTGACCTGGACTGACCTGTAGAGGTCATCTTAACACAAATCGCCTGGTCTTCAGGAATGGCCGATGAAAACATGGTCAAGAAGGAATTGGGCTGCTATCTTGCATATCTTCAGAATCAAGGCGGCGGAGCGGGGGAGGGCACCGGGGCAACCGTGCCCCTTTGAATTTTTAAGGGGCACCCATATAAAAGAGCCCCTTAAATTGTTTATGTTTCTAGGTTACGATTTAGGTCTTATTATCAAATTTATGGAAACACATTGGTATAATGTGAATATCCTGTTAAAAAATAATAAAATGATATACAAATCGTGGAAATCAAAATGTCAAGTCAGTGGCCAGCAAAAACGTGAAAAAAAGGAAATATAATTTTTCGTTAAATAGCTTGAGCAATTTGTAAAAAACTTTTGAGGTTTAAACACAAAAATTCAAACTGTGCTTTTTTTGTTCAAATTGACAAAATTGTATGTGAAGATGATTAAAAAAATAGAAGAAAAAATATGCATAGGTGGCAAAATCCGCATCGTCTCTGCAATCGTAAAATGTAATCACGAAGTGCAGAACTCTAAAAATTGTTTTGAAAAAAAAAAACGTCATTTAAGTTTCCATAATGGGTTTTAGATCGTTTGGAATTATGTGTTGACGTCTGCGGTCTGGTAGTAAATCCTAACCAATTTTTGAGTTTTCAACCAATTCAGCTTATCTATCCTAAAAATGGCTTAACAGCCTTACATTCGACTGGAAAGCCAATCATAACTAGAATCCCTGCCTAATAAATTTCAAAGCCATTGTATAAATGAACAATATACCTACTTTTTAATCTTCCACATTGATGTGAATTAACATTTTCAACGATTTTATTAATCAGAAAACTGTTAACGAAGAATCGATCCTCAAAAAGTTGGGGGGCGACGCCCCCCACGAAAAAAAGTTGGGGCCGCTGCCCCCTCTGCCCCCCCCCGCTTCCGCGGTTCTTGATATGGCATACTGCCTGAAGACTCCTCCACAGGCGGCCACATCACTCTACTGGAATACTGCCTGAAGACTCCTCCCACAGGCGCCAAATCACTCTACTGGATACTGCCTGAAGAACTCCTCCACAGGTGGCAATCACTGTACTGGATACTGCCTGAATGACTCTCCACAGGCGGCCAAAATCACTGTACTGGATAACTCGCTGAAACTCCTCCCACAGGCGGCCAAATCAACTCTACTGGAACTGCCTGAAAGACTCCTCCACAGGCGGCCCAAATCAACTCTACTGGATATGCTAAGACTCCCCCAGCGGGCCAAATCACTCTACTGGATACCGCCTGACAGACTCCTCCACAGGCGGCCATCACTGTACTGGAAAATCACTGTACTGGATACTGCCTGAAGACTCCTCCACAGGCGGCCAAATCACTCTACTGGATACTGCCTGAACTGACTCCTCCACAGGCGGCCAAATCACTGTACTGGAAACAGAATACACATGTGCGATGTGTCACCTGTCTTACAAAACATCCCCAAACTAGAAGGTGAAATATTCCCAATAACACAAATATGTGTGTGTGTGTGTGGGGGGGGGGGTAAAAACTGACCGTATTACATCGGCTCCTGCGGCCCCTTGCGGTTGAGACAACGGAAACTGATTTATCCCTTTTACATCAGACAAGTGACTGCTCTACAAACGGTCCTGGACAAGCTGGACACGTATATGCCAATACGAACTAAATCCCATTTTGGCCGATAGATCACTGGATTTGATAGTGTGGCAGACAACCCCAGCCGACTCCCATCTCGCCCCCTCCCTCAGCGTCTAGACATGTTCCGTCTGGACGAACCGAGGCAGGATATTCCCGTCTGAATCTCTCACGTATCACGACAGCTGATGTCACATTCACCCACCGGCGGAACGATAAAAAACGGCGATAGCTACCGAACGTAACTAAGAGAGACAGGGCGCGCGCCATTTGAGTGTTCTGGCGAGGAGAATGCATGTTCGCTACAGTGAAAAAGTGTTAACGCGGGTGTAAAATGGGGTAAGTGTCATGTCTGCCAGCCATGTCAGGAGCTGAGGCGCCAGGAAGTGTGCGATCAAACGCTAATGCATTCACCTTGAAATGTCTGTGCTATGAATTGATAAGGATAAACGCTCGAAGTTAATGCAGCGGTCACAGGGCAGAATAGTTTCGCTAAAATGTGAAAATGAATTTAACCTTTTAAGTATTTGAAATAATTTGATTTATTGCTCGGATTATTATTGAAATAAAACATTGAATTATTAATACCAGAATGCAATGATCATATAACCGATATTTGTAAACGCACAGTTGCTTATATTTGGAGTGCTTCACATAACCATTCGAATGTAGGTAAATTCAAACTTAACATCTCATTTCACTTCAAAGTGCAATGTAGTGTCGCTTTACGAATTTACCATATAGCAAGGGGGCAAGGTAGGGCGAACAAAAAGTGTTATGACATGAGATGATGAGATCACATGAAGATAAAACTGTGATATCCGGCATGCCTGATAATTGGTATCCTTCCATCACGGTGAAACGATACCAATACAACCGGTGCACCTGTTGGAAACTCAGTATGCATGTAAACAGTTAATGTATTTTATTATCTCTCCATTTTGCAGCGTGCCATTCCAAGATCTTAAGATCTAATGCACCAGCTAAAAAATAAAAACGTGCATTAACAACTTTCTTCAGCACAGGAAAATGTGCCCAAGTGTAAACAGGCTTCAAAGCTCCGTAACTTTCATACGATCAACCGTCGCATACGTTAAAATAGACCCATAAACACACATCAGGCTTTGTGAATATTTCCCAACTCTGTCTCAACATTCGTGGAAATGTTCGAACGAAGTGGTAACAACACGTCGATAAAATCCAGTTTTCACCTCAGCTGTCATCGATCAGAAAATCCTGAATCTCCTTTCTCATGCTCTCCCGACGAGTCCGGGCGGCCACCTCCTTCGTAACAAACGTCGGCATGTCCTCAACGTTGGTCATGTCCTTCACCATCAGCTGACAACTGTAGCACAAGCTGTCCAACACCTCTTGCCGCGAAGGTTTCTTGGACACCTCTCCCGCCGAGCCACAACCTGAGCCACCGCAGCAGCCGCCGGCGTCCACACAGCGGGACTTCTCCGTACTACAAGCTTCCACCCGCGCCAACAGGTGGCGCGGCAGTCACCTTAGCGTCGTCCGCCGCCAGCGCCTGCCGCGTGCTCGCCGTAATCGAAACTGCCCGGTCCCGACGCCGACACCAGCTGAGAGAACCGCGTGGCCTGCAGTGCGGACGCCGCCCCGCCGCCAGTGTCCAGGGGCAGGCGACAGAGGGCGCAGTCGGTGGTGAGCGTCCCCACCGCCGACAGTTTAGTGCCTGTCCGGTACACGGTGGACACTGTGGCTGGGAAGCTCGCCTGTAACCCCAGCACGAACTCTTCAGTGGCGCGGCCGATGCTGGCCGAAGCCGGTGCCAGCGTGTCCAGACCC
Organism: Semibalanus balanoides; assembly: GCA_014673585.1. NCBI lineage: Eukaryota > Metazoa > Arthropoda > Thecostraca > Balanomorpha > Balanidae > Semibalanus > Semibalanus balanoides. Next base: position 5,700 of record VOPJ01011475.1, read on the forward strand.
AGGCCGGGCACATACTCCACCTGACAGTGGTGAGCGAACAGCGCCACCTGCTTCGTAGACACCTCACGAAGCGGACGCAGCACCAGCAGACCGTCACCGTGCCGTCCGTCGGCCAGCGCCGTCTGCTGGTGCGCGTGCGCACCGCGGCCGCTGGCCAGCCCGGTCAGCAGCGAGACGGCCAGTCGAGTCTCGGTGTCGCCCAGCAGCAGCAGCCGGCAGCCGAGCTGGACGGCTGCGCGCGCCAGCAGCTCGCCCCTCAGCCGCTCCAGCAGCTGGTCCCGCGCCGTGCCGGAGCCAGCAGACGTCCACAGGCGACGCAGCTGCGCGCGCAGCGCCTCTGACGGAGGCTCATCGACACTGGACAGGTCCGAAGAAGCAGCTGACGGTGCGGCGGCTTCATCCACCACCGCCGGCGTCTGGCCGTCAGCAGTGTCATCTACCGACACTCGCTCCAACCTCGGCTTCACCAACTCCGCCACAGGGGCGCCACCGTCGACCATCACCGCCTCTAGCCTCGCTCGATACACTGGTATCTCATACGACCCGGCCAGCCTCTCGACCTCCGCCACATCCTGGCGCTCCACCAGCGCACTCTCGTCCACAAACACCATCTGCGGCCGCAGTCGCAGCCTCTTGCTGTCCGTCTGCCGCGCTCCGTCGCTCACGAGGCGAGCCAGCGCGCTGGAGGCGGCGCCGCCGGAGAAGGCGAGCAGGGCCGGCTCGTCCGGCCGCAGCAGGCGGGACTTGCCCAGCGTGGAGCGGAACTTGTGCGTGAAGGCAGCGATGAAGCAGACGCGGCAGTAGATGTCGTTGACGCGGAGTAGGAGGACGGCTGGCGCGCTGCGGCATTTCTGGCAGAGAGTGGGCCCGGAGGAGGAGAGCGCCGAGGTCTTAAGACGCTCGGCCTCCTCACGAGCGCGCATGTCGGCCAGGTCTCCCTCCTCGATACTGCACATGGCGGCTGCCTGAGGAGGACAGGGAAAGTGAGCTGAGTTAGTGGCTCCACATCTCTTCTGATGGATCTTTGGAATACACTTGAATTGAGTGTTGCTATGCCACATTCCGACCGATTGACGAAGTATTATCATGAATAATCCAAACAGTGTATTTACAGCTACTTGCAAACTTGTGTGTTTACCTCTTAGCCAAATACAAAATACAAAACATCAGTCCGACTTCAACTCCATGCAGAAATTGGACACCATAGGTATTCATCACATAAAGCAGTCATCAGAATGGATATTCCACGACAGGCTTTGAACCTGCGCGCCGCTGGGGTCTACAGCCGAACGCACCTCGCAGGGGGTAAACTTTACCCCCTCGTATCTTCCGAACCAATAACCACAGCGAGACGCGCAGGCCGGCGATCGAAAGCTCTTGAGGGGACGAAGCTAATGCATACCCAAAATTATCAAATTAAGACCACACATGTCACGTTAGAATCAGGTGGTCAAAGGTCAAAATTTAAGTAATTGAGTTTTTTGGCCATACTGTCCATCCAGAGCCTTATATTGGGACTAATATCGCATTCAGTGATCTCAAAGATATAATAATCCCCTGTATAAGCAAAAGTCAGACTGGAAGCAAAGGTCAAGGTCCAGATCAGGTCACATTAGGTAAAGAGTTACTGGCAAGAGTTCACTACTAGCAAGAGTTCTGTGAAAGTCACGTGAGACATATTTTAAGGGCAATTTTACATGTAGATTTTGATAGTAACAAGTAACAACCCTTTTACCATCCTGACCCTATATAATGGCCATCAGGTCAAGCCGCAGTGTCCTAGGATTGTTTTAGAGCCAGGGTGCAGAGTGGAAAATTCAGGCTGAAAATCAGGAAAAAGAGTGGAAAATTATACCTAAAAAATAACCTTTTTCAACATTTTACCCTTCTTGTTATTACAAAACTTGATCAATTTTCGGGATTTTTACATACGCAAATAAATGAGGGAAAAATAATCTAAAAAGGGAAAAAGAGTGGAAAATAGCCCTTCAAATAGGGCAAAGGAGTGGAATAATATTTATTGTAGGGTGTCACTTTCCACCCAAAATTCCCAATCCTAGGACACTGGGTCAAGGTCAGGTCAAAAATGAAATTTAATATTAAACATTATACAGCATGTTTCTAAACAAGTTTTGTCTGTTTCTAAACCAGTTGGGTAGTAGGCGGCTGACTAAATTGGTAAGACAAACAGGTGCACTTCACAGAGGCCAGATTCTCAAGAGAGTATGTCCAGTCATGGAATGGATGCACCAGTACTCTCATGCCCAAGGTCGGATCCAGGGGGGGCCAAAGGAGCCATGGCCCCCCCCAAAGGTCATGAGACTATGTTTTGACCCCCCCCAAACGGTCGGACGTACAGCTGTAAAAATTGTTTTAGCAACAGTCAAAATACAGCCGCCCACAGTGAAAACTTCGAAAATTTCGCGCCGCTTCGCAGCATGACACAAGTTGTTTAACACAATACACAATTGTTTAATGATAAAAAATTGGAAAAATATGAAAAATGACACCTAATTAAGTGTCTGGACAGTCTCCCTTTGGCAGTAGGTACCTATTTGCTCTGGGTCCAAGTTGATGGACCAGAAAGCAAATAGTGGGACCAGGCCAGGACCATCTCCCCAAGCCATTTCGTTCCAGGCTCCTCCAGATCCGCAGGGACCATTTAAAGGAAATAGTTCACCTTCAATTGTTTTTTCAAACACAATTTAACTATATTTTGAAATAAAACTTCTTTTCATAATGCCAAAAATAGCCATACATCGCGCCGATTCAGGACAGAATGACATACATTATTATTTTTATCAAAACTATACGCATACTCTCTGCTACGTCAAACGTGGCTAAGCCAATCGGATATTTGAAAGTAGTCGCATAAGATTACTGCATAGCCTCTACCCAGGTCAGGTGCATGAGGCCCACATTCTTGACATTCTTTATTTATGGCCCACATTCCTTCAACAAAAAGTCCAATATATTCAGCTGGAGAGTCCTTTCAGCCCAGAAAACTTGCAGTGATGTTTTTTTCAACACAGACTACAAAACCGCTATCTCAGTTCAAAACCCATGTTGAAGGTGAACTTAAGCGCGGAAAAGCTTATCTGCTGCTTGCTGTTTTGAGGCGGGGGCTGGGGCAAAGCCGACGGGGCCCAGTATGCAAAACGTGGCAGGAACGTCGATTAGATATTTGGGGCAGCCCTAATCCTGCAAATAGGGCAGCAAGCTGCCCCAGTTGGAGCAGGATTTCCGGTGTTGACCGGGAGGGGAGGGGTCTCTGATCGTTTGCAAATCCCATTTTATCTAGTGTAAAATTACTATAACTTACCTTAACCCAAACTACGATATCTCGCCGTACTTGTGCACTCAAACGTAAGAGATGCACGCCCACGGTATATTCCTATAAATACAATTCTAATCCTATAAATTCCTATATATATCTATAAGAATCTTGGTATATTCAAGGTCTGTATAAATATTCATATGTTCAACACGGTATGTTCAAAATACGCCATAGTGCTATTTCCTTCTGAGTCGTATTTTTTTTACTATCAACAGCAAAATTTCCATTTTTTATATAAAATGAGATGGAAATTCTCTCTCAGTATGATCAATATATATTTTAAAACAAACAATAGATATTCTTTATGTCAGCAATTCACTACATTTAGTAAAACACATAACAAATATTTCGTAATTGACTACACTGGAAAAGAAATACTTCATATGGCAGCAAAACAAAGAACATTTATGTCGCATTTGAGACAAAAGTCGCGCATTTACGCTCCTTATATATACAGCCTTGGTGCCTTCTACCTATTTTCTATATTCTATATTCTTTATTGAGTCTTTATTCTTGCTTCTACCATTCAATCCTATACACGGCCTGGATTCAATCCATTATTTGCCTCAAGATCCTATAAAATTTGCCTTTGAGAACAACGCTGCGGTGCATACCCGACTGCCGTGAGTTGCCCCAAATAGTTGTGCTGTTCCACGGGCAGCAATTTCTGCCCCTAAATTTCAAAACCTGCCCCAAAATTCCAAAAGCTGCCCCAATTTTGATGTGTTGGTGCCAACTCTGCCCTGACGAGATCTTGTTGAAACCTGCCATGTTTTACAGGCATCAATAATAATATCACTAAGGTTTCGTCTCAAACGGAATTAATGGCTATATATAATTGAGGTTTTGTCTTGATCGGACTAAATGGCCATATATTATTTGTGTTATCTTGATTGGACTTAATGGCTATATATTATTTAGGGTTTGTTTTGATCAGACTTAATGACCAGATATTACTATTAGGATTGTGTCTCTATCGAGAACTTAATGACCTCTATTTTCCACTTATGTTTTGTTTATATCATACGTTCGCAAGTGCTTATATGTGAGTTATGTTGGGTTCATGCATTGATCAAAACTTAACCAAGCGCAGCTAGCAGGCGTTTGATATCGCCCCCTCTCAGTTTTTCAGAGGTAGTGGAAAACGGTGGCGCCACCAGCGGCACCAAATTTCGCACACCTTGTGGCAGTCAATTACCCTGAGAAAAGCTATTTGATAGAGTTTTGACTTATGAGTGTCTCCCTTACAAGGTCAAAGGACTCAACAAGTTCTCCATGTACACAGCTAGACACTCACCTTATCAAAATCGTTTTGCGTTCGTGGAGCCCAAAAGCCACAGTCATTTTTCAACGAAGAGCTTTTGAAATCTCCATGCCAGGGATTCTCAAAGTGATTTCTACAGTACCTACCAATTGCGATTTGATTATATCTCAGGGAAATACTTTTCTTATAGGCGGTGTGACGCATGCAGTCCAGGGTCCAAACATTATCTTGACCTCCCCATTATAGTTATAAGTAATGGCGACGAACTAAGCAAACAAAGCTTCCCATCTTTCAGAAATATGGCATTGGTTCAGGCTATTTCGTCATGGAAATCCAAGTGCTATTTTAGACTCATCTAAGAGGCATCAAGATGCAATTTTTGCTTAGTGATTTTACACAGGTCATCTGAGGTTCATCTGAGGTCATCAGCCCAATGCAGACTCTCTCTAATAACTATTATTATAAAAGAGATAGACGACGATTAGTTGACACCCAATGTGTTCGTCTGTCTGCGATGGCGTTGCCCCATTATGCAAGATGACCTACCTGGCTGGTACACCAACTTGAACCTTTGAGCCTGAGGGTTGGCAAATATTTGAATTGAGCTTACAGGATCACACGTATATATGTGCCTCAAAGCAAGCAGGCGATCATGAGCGACAAACACGATGGCGTCAAAATGATTTCCCTGGATCTTTCTTAGGTGACATTGCCTTGTTCACGAAAAAATGTTTTTGCTAAAACAGTATTTTTCACCTTTCATGACTCTGGAAGCCTAAACATTGATCTTGAGATCAATTTAGGGAAGTTACATGCGATTTGCAAATTTCAATAGCTTAGTCGGAATTGCCTGTCGAATCGTTTGCCTCCTAAGCTATCCATAGTTTAACGAGATAATCGGGGGGTTTCTTGGGAAAAACAGTCCTAAAAGAGTCCTTAAAAACCGGAAAATCTGACCTTTGGTGACCACTGGGTGACCTCAATTGTTGATCTGATCCAAGACAAGACTGAAAATTACTTTCGATAGAGCTTGCTTAGAGCTATTTAATGCCGTGTTCCGCTTGTCGCTACGTTTGCGTACGTTGCTCTAAAAGATCTCAATGCCACGGACGAGGCGGGGAATCACCCCCCTGCAGTTCCGTGTTCGGCGGCGAAACCCCCTAGTATAGCTGACGAGACGCGAGCAGTAATATGGCGGCGTTAAGGTTAAGGCTAGGTTCAGAGTTATATGATCTTTTGTCCTTGATTTGCAACTAATCTTCTGCGATTCGTTGGGATTGTTGTAACAGAGAGCTTTGATCAGGGAAATCAGCTAGATGTATCTTTTCTTGATGTCAGTACAGCTTTTGACAAAGTTCCCCATAAAAGACTAGGGGTGCAGCTTCAAATTCATGGAAGGGAGGGGGGGCAAGATTCTTGATTGAATAGAGNACTTCAAACCCGTGGTGGAGCCCTTGTTTAAAACAAACATGTCTTTGTAAAAGTTTATTATATTTCCTTCTACATTGGAAACTGTGTCAAATTTCGATGATTTCAGGCGATATGCCCTTGCCAGTTGCCACCCTCCCCCTTGGATCCACTAGTGACCCTTTTATGAACTGTTCGAGCATAATAATATATTGAATATCGTTCTGTTCTTGGTGAAAATAATCATAACCAGATAAGTAATGCATCGAACGACTTAATAGTGCCGTTAAATCCTGGAATTAAAATGTAGCGAAACAGTGATCCAGAAACCAAAGAGAGCTATACATGGCTCTTCCTAGTTCCTTGCTATCACTCTTTTGCAATGCTTGAGAAAAAGTAAAAGTATTCTTTTTGACCTTTTCCCACGTTTGATAAGCACATAGCTTGTGTTTCTTGCTCTCATTTCGCATGCCAAAATATGTTGTTTGTAATTTTCTTCACTTACCTTGTTGATAATGCTAAGCAACTCGAACCAACAATATTATCCTTGGATCCCAAGGCCTCGCCTAAGCAGGAGGCATTAAATCTGAGTTATGTGCCGTAACGTCATCCCAATCTCCATGGAGCGACTGTAATGATGATGCTGCTGCTGTCAGATGCGAATGCCATATCATTGGCAGATGAAGTTTGAAGTTGTTTTATCACGCATGGTGCTCGACAGCCTGACATTGTAACAAGAAGATAATTGCTTGGTGTCACCTATCCATGTATCTACTTTTCCCATTCTAAGGACACACTAACAGTAACAATCTAACGACTGAAATAAACAAATTGACGCGTCACGTGCGGAGCTGCGATCCGTTTTACATGACAGACATTTCCTGCAACTTTGTGGAGCTGGTAGACATTCTAAAGTAATGCGTTTTTCGGCGTAGGTAGGTATACATATACATGTAATTAATGAATGCACATCGAGTATCTGGGGTCGAGGATGCGTCCAGTATCCGTGACATTTCCTCAAGGTAGTGCCGGCTGTTACCCGGCGTCACGGACTCGACAGAGCTGTGACGCCGCTCTGCCGACCTGTGACGTCACAGGACTCGACAGAGCTGTGGCGCCGCTCTGCTGACCTGTGACGTCACTGTGGCGCCGCTCTGCCGACCTGTGACGTCACAGGACTCGGCAGAGCTGTGGCGCCAGCGCGGCATTCCTCAGCATGTCTGAGAGCTGAGAGAGCTGGCGCAGCAGCTGTCCAGGGCCATTGGTGCCGGCTGACCGCCAGGCTGACACCGCTATGTGGTACGGTGGTGGTCTGCTGTCTGGAGCCCCGCCAGCCGGCCGGCCGGCCCTGCAGCGGGGGATGACCGCCCTTCCTAGGCAGCGGGCTGGCTTAGCTGCGCTGGCTCCGGCAGGCTCCGTGCGGGGTTTATGCTGCAGTAATGTGCTCACTGCTCATGTGAAGAACGGCGATTGCGATTATTGTTTGCGTAGTCGCCATTGGTTTACGCGAATGCAGTAAGCTGCAGTGTTGTATTTACGAGACATTTATCTATCGTATTTAATCTAAATACAATGACGCTAATTTAAATTAAAAATTAAACAATAAAAATTGAAATAGTGTTAATGTTTCAGAAAACGGTGCAAATCTCAGCATGTTTTGCCGTTTCAGGTCCAACACCTAAGAGGAGGGCATCATGGGGCAGTGCTGCTCAAGACAGAAGTATAAAAAGGAGTACTTCTCTATAAATCAACCTGCTAAAGAAGATATTATTTTGCCCAGGCCGGCCCCATCTGACCGTAAGTATTCCACTACCGTTGATCAAAAATCAAAGGTAAAAGCACGCTACTTGCTAAATAATACGATGTATTTATTCAGAAATGAATGGAATTAACAGGTTGGTGAGGATCATGATGTATGTACAAGTATGCGTAACTAATGATCATTGAAACGTAATAGTTCTCAACGATACCCGAGAGACCCGGGAAGTCTATACAGAGCTCGGCCTCGAAACACTGACAACATACGGCGCTGCGGCGGGCATTGTGTGACGTCATCTCCGTCTGCCGTGAGCCGTAGTACTGACACCTCTGTTTTGCCCCCGGCGCCCACACCCGCACCGCCCCTCGCCCACTGCCTCCCACATACGCCCGCGCACGCTCTCACGCACCGGGGGGACATGCGTGGAAGTCCGACCGGGCTCGTGACGGTCAGAGTCGAGCGATCCGCGTCGGAACGCCCCCCCCCCCCTCCTCCTCTCTGTCTCTGACAGTGTGCAGTGTGTGTGTGCGTGCGCCCATTGAAGTCTCCTGAAGGCCGCAGGAAGCGACCCGATGTTACCCGCTGTTGTACATCCCACAAATCACACCCTCTCTCACGTGAGGCTGGCGCGGGCAGGTGCAGTGTGCGGCCTTGTTTTTCCTGTCACTCGATTGGAGCTACATTCCGGTCCAGATAGGTGCGGCTGGAGGGCCGGCGGGAAGGTAAACAGGCGGTACGCCAGAAGTGATGGGAGAGAGATCCCAGGACCGTTCAGGGGTGATCCCATCCCAGCAACTTCCAGTGGTGACTGTCGTCATCCCGGGACCACCCAGTGGTGACTGTGGTGATCCCGGGACCGTCCAGTGATCCCAGGGCTGATTCAGCGTTAATCCCGGGATCGTCCAGTGGTGGTCCCAGAACGAGCTAGTGGTGATCCCAGAACCGTTCAGGGGTGATCCCAGGGCCGTTCAGGGGTGATCCCAGGGCCGTTCAGCGGTGATCCCAGGGCCGTTCAGGGGTGATTTCAGGGCCGTTGAGGGGTGATTCCCAGAACCTTACACAGAGGTGGCTGTCGGCTAGCGATCCCGGGACCGTCTATTGTCGATAGCAGAGATCACAGGAGCCGCCCACTGGGGGACAGTAACTGCGGGCTGCGGAGCTGTTCCCTGCGGGCATCTTTGGCCCGTCGCTCCGCCCCTCGCCGCCGCCTGAAGGCCATTGGCAGCAGCGCTGGCCTACTGACGAAACTGCGCGCTGCACGCCGTCCCAGTATTTATACGGTCCGGCGGGAATAGGACACGGCCTTTGAAGGTGCATGGCATTCACGAGGGAGCGGCGCCCGGCGGCGTCCGAGCTCCAGACGCCGCCAGTTCCGTCAGATGCTGCTGCTGTTGTTGCGAAGGTCGTCTTTACTGTTGCGATCAGAGTGGTGTGTTTATAGCCGCCTGTCTGTAGCAGTTGCTCGCCGTGAAGCGCTGGTGGTACACAGTTTGTGCAGCTTGTGGCTGCTGGCTGCAGCTTTGCATCCTGTGACCCAGAGATAGGTTCAGACGACTGGCTATTTGGAGTGGGACTGATTTATACCAGTAAGACGCCTTAAACGGCGAAAAGACGAGCGATCCGAATAATCCAACGTCAATTTATAACCGTCCCAACGGAGGTTTCGTCTGGTGCAAAGCATGATATTGAATTATTTTCGCGATGTGTTGTTTTGCCGTTCGCAAATAGAATCCGAACTAAATCAATACTATTTGAACTAAATAGGTTTTAAAGCGTTATTTATAAATTTGCAATTATAAGCTTCATGTTCTGCAGGCAAAAATTCATTTTTGGCGTGGATATTAAATGGATTTGATTGCGCTTTAACAGCGCATCATTTTTTATCGTCTGACCCTTGCGTTTTGGAAGCTTACGGCGGTGTAATGAAAGGAAATGTTAAGAATCGTTCAAATAACAAAATATTACAGTAGATTTAACAAGCAAAATACTGCATTTTAAGCATCAATTTTTGCAAATGCATTTTTAGAGACGTTTACATTGGTCTACAGATTAGTGTTTGTTTTCATCCGCTTCGACGTCCCATAGGTGCTGAGCACTGATAAATTTGCCGAAGGACGTATAAAACTATGGAATTGCGCTTGTATAGCCAGTAACTTTGCACGACACGCGCGCTGACGACTTATAGTGCATACGCCGGGCGGATCGTTTCTCTACGCATTCTGTGTTTGATTCGTGTCTTTCGACAATTTTGGTTGCCGAGATATAGTCCCCGTATTGCAACGATGTTTCGTACGGTAATTTTTCGTGGACGGAACAGTGGGGCACGTGCGCACGTGCAGCGTGACCAAAAAGAGTTTGACCTGGGAACATTGTCAGTAGTGTGGTCTCCAGCCTCACACCAAATTGTTAGCTTTATAGGGTCAGCCGTTCTCAGCTACAGCAGGATAATAACTTTCTGACATCCCTGACGCGGCACGTGTCATCAAAACGCCCTGCTGACCCATCACATGAGAAAAAACCTATGCAATAATCATTAATGTCATTGCATGGGGCTATCATATGGCGAAGACCGCTGTCAATCGGATGCGGGGTCAAAGCATATAAGCTTCTGACCAGCTCGCGGTCGGGTTCGGCCGCTTATATGTGATAAAAATCCGATAGTCAATGAGGACTCGCTCCGCGCTTCGCGCTCGCTCGTAATGATTCTTTTCACAGAGGCGCCTAAGATATGGCTGCAAGCTGGGCGTTGGCAATGGGTGCAAGGATGATGTGTGCATCATCCTTGCATCGCCCGCATCGCATGACGCCCATATTGGTCGATCAACAAATATCGACGTTACACGATACTGGCACATCAGTGAATCCTCCAGTGTTCCCCCTCAGTGAAGGAGAGAGATACAGTCATACAGTAGTGAGAGAACTGTGCTCTGTTTATGCGTACAGCGTATACTATGCAGGCCTGCAAAGTTTGTGTGTGAGCAACTGATTTCATTCACATCACTGATCACTACACCTTACATGACTTTACTATATCTTTACGTCTACTTTACACGATACACTTAACGTCTGACCTTTAAGTATTTAGATGCATTCAGTAACTAGTTTCATATTCCTACACTTAACTGATTGGGTACTCTGCAATATCTTGCACACATCATGCATTAAGCACCTGAAGCTACCAACAGTCTTTTGGGATGACATCCACAACCTGCCGCCCCGTGAACCCTCCTGCCGCCCCGTGAACCCTGTTGTCGCCCCGTGAACCCTCCTGCCGTCCCGTGAACCCTCCTGTCGCCCCGTGAACCCTCCTGTCGCCCCGTGAACCCCCCTGTCGCGCCGTGAACCCTCCTGTCGCGCCGTGTCTGCGGGCCGTCACCGGCCGTGTATTTCGGAGTGGGTCGCGGCCAGCCGCAGCTAAACACTGAGTAGCTGGTTTACAAAGGAGCCAGCGCTGGCAGCGCCGGCCGGGCAGGCAGCCGTATTTACAGCGAGCCGCCAGCGCCGCCCCCGGGGCCGGCTACACAGATCCGGCCATTGTGTCGACCTCTGACGGCCTCTCAGCAGGCGGGGGTGGCGAGACCGATGGCTGGGGTGACGGACGGCGCGATGGGAGGACAGATGGCAGGCGTGTTGTTGGTCTCGGGTGGACTGTCAGGTGTCAGAGGTGTCGCGGATCTCCAGACATAATGCACCGGGAAGGTGGGCTGTCGAGGAAGCTGTTAGTCCCAGGAGGCTGCAGATGCAGAGTGGTGGGAGGCAGGGTTACCTGTGAGAAGTGTCGTGGGTCTTAGAAGAGAGGGGGAGGAGGTGGCTGTTCGGGATGAAGTAACACGGCAGTCACGGGCGGCTCATGACCTCACTGCTTTATGGACCCGTCTGGTGCGAGATGGTGGTTTTAGACGCGTCTGGTGCGAGTTAGTGGCTTTTGACTGAGTCAGAACACCCTCTACAGCGCCTGGGCGGCCGCTGGCCACAAAGAGCGGTAACCGTACGCGGTAGACAGGACGCCAGGCCGAGCTCGTGATGAGCACCATCACATGTTGATCGCGAGCCAAACGACAGGGTGGCTCACCTGGGGGAGCCGCACAGCAAAGGAGGTCACCGATCTGCGTCCCCGGAGTTCAAACAGGTCAGACGATGCTGGTGGTCGTAAAACTTACAACAGGCTTGTGATGTGTACCCTGCGAGAGCCGATTGTGTTGGTCATGGCTCGGTGGTGCCTTAGGAATGGTGTAGGATGACAGAGTCAACATGACCAGCTGATGATGTTTGGCCCGACAGAACCGGTTTGAAACACGAACCGTACTGCTTTTCAAGTTTGATACAATCACGACGGTATACATTTCAAAAGCTGAGGCGATTGGCCTTAGTGCTTACCGAGGGAGATAAGTAACAATGTACATTGTACAATATACATACATGTGAATGGTTCCTATCAGCAAGAGGTACAATAATCCTGTAATAAACCTATCGTAGCAGAGCGGCACCGGCCGACGTAGTAGGATACAGTTCCGTTGAGTTACGGACGCTTGTTGAGGGTGACTAGCCAGGATTGGCTGCTGGTAGACAGCATGGTTAATGAACGGCAAGTCACTCGAATATTATTGTATTTTCTTATCTGCTTCCGAAAAGCTTGCCGAACCCCACATTGTGGTCTTAAGTAGAAGGGGAGAATGGGGTATCACGGCCACCATAACTTTGGAGCCTAGTTTTAATTTGTAGCACTGAGCTACAGGGGCCCCTGTAGCTCAGGTCTGCCCCTGTAGCTCAGTGGGAGAGCGCTGGTCTTCTGACCTATCTCAGTAGTGGCAGCCTGGGTTCGAGTCGCTTCAGCGCTCGCTATTTGCTCCTGACTAGGATGGCCTGCGGCCGGTGGCAGCGGTCGCACTCAAGGCCAGTTGACGTCAGTGAGCGGGGCGGACCGTGTCCAGGTATGTCGGGCACGTAAAACTTTTCGTCTCTAAATTTCTGCCGGCCAAGCATGAATTGCGCGATCGGGTGGTGGAGGTCAGGAACCAGCGCAACAAGCTCTGCTTAGCGCGGGTCTTGATATCGGAATGCCATCCATCCAAAAATATTCGGACTAAATTTATTTAAAAAATTGTCAGGTTAATCACGGCAAATACGACCGATGTTTCGCATGTTACTACCTCAAACATTTGTCTTTCATTTTTCCTGTAACTGTGTGTTAAGCGAGTCTTTTCTTGTTAAGTTAATAAATCTGTAATTTACAATTTTCGAGAAGTTTGCACATAACCGTCTTACCCCACCCCATGGGGTAATACTTTTTTCTCGTGGGGTAAGACGGTCACGCCTTTTAAGCGCGGTTGGTGATGAAGTGCAGTAAGAGTAGCAGTGTGAATGACGGTATCCTTGTTGTTATTGATTGTTATTGAATGTTCTATCTAACACTTTGAGTATATTGTTAAAACGTGTCCGTTTAGGTAGACAAGAACTGCTTGCAGTTCGAATCCTTCGTTAGACAGATACAAATTAGGAATATAACTACGAAACACTGGTATGTTTTTGACATAGGTATGCATAGGTATTACAATACTACAATGCCTCTTGTCCCTGCCGAAAATGTTGCTGTTTCTGAAAATGTTGGGGCAGTCTAAAATCAAAATGTTTGATATCGTTATTTAAAACATTTTTGTGTAACAAGGTTATGATGCTGAGGTGTGGTAAGACGGCCACTCAGAGCAAACGGTGACCGTCTTACCCAACATTCGACAAAACAAATTCAGATCACATTTTCTCGGACGCCATGCATATTGAATCAAGATTCGCCCAGTATTGCAAATCAACACTGACTGTATAGCGTGTATGCAATTACCATAGTTGAAGTCAAGTTGTTAACTTCAAGAAGGTATACCTGCACAAAAACCTACAGAATATTAAATAAATATTTGCAACCGACAGGGTTATTTTTTAGATAAAAAAAAATAGCTGTGGAGAGGGAACTCACGCAAATTTGCTGGAGCCGAGCGGCCAAAATAAGCATTATGGTCCTCATTGTTTCCGCTCGTAGCGTTAGTGGTTTAGCATACAGAGCCGTCTTACCTACCCTGGCTGCCTTACCCCACACTCCCATAGGTATCTTTTAAGAACATTCCTGAAGTTACACCTTGCTTCGATGAATCGACAAAGTTAACCCTCGCCCTACGGAAGGGGTGGCTGACAGGCCCCCTTGATATTTTTATTAAATACTATTTACACATGTTACCTCATTTTGATTAAATTTGCCATAGCTAAGTAAACATCCGTAATACGTATGCTGTCAAAATTTCATTCAAATTGCTTGAGTAGTTTCAGAGAGAATGACGTTTCACGTTTTAGTGACGTCATGTTGGTGGAAAAGCGATAAATGTTTGCAAAGATCGTAGACATATTTTTTGCAGCAAATTGCAGACAATAAATGGCAATCTTGGATTTCCGAAATTTGGGGTTATTGATCTCAAAGGTACATTTTTAATTTCTACAAAATCAAAGTTTTCGAAGATGTTAAAAAAGCGGAATATGTGTGAGAGAACTGAGTAGGTATGTGGACAATTATCAAACGAAATTTCAAATCAATATCTCTATTTTTGACTGAGTGATGGCTCACTTATGAAAGAAACTTTGATATTATTTGGTAAAATCACTTTTTGTACTTTTTGACTTGATACGAACAAATATATGACATTTTTGTATTCGGACCCAAAACTGCTCTAGTAACTCGCTTTATTATTTACATTTATAAATGTCTAATTTTGAGTTTTTTTGACAGAGCAAAATCGCTATTCTTGACGTAGTCGAGTCGAGGTCATTCACTTGACCTGGAAGGTCACCCGTTGATCTAAAACATAAAAAATGCATACCGCTATATTTATCACATGACAGGCGACATGCTGGTTCTTACTGCGTTGCTTTATAGATATTGCTTGGTTTGGAAGTTGACAGTGTTTCCCCTACGGGCTGAGGTCTCACAAGCCCTGTGAGGTCCCACCCCGTAGGGCAAAGGTGAGTTAACCCGCGCGTTATTGGGGTATTTTCTGTAACGCGACTTACTGGGGGGGGCTATTTATAGCCCTCACCCTCCCTCTGATCTTCGAAACTAATGGACCAATCTGAAAAAAAAAATCGAAAGGCATTCGATAGCCCTATCAAATTTGTAGAAGGAAACCTAATATTGTTATCCTCAGAGTCACCAAAGACGTCACAGGTCACGTCAAAGAAAAAATGTTTGACCGTGCCATCGAAGTCCGGTGGTCGGCATTGTCGCGCAAAAAATGCGATATCAAACGCATAAGAGAGTTTGGTGTAAATCCGTAATGATACGTGCATCTGACACTTCTAATTTACCATTCTAAGCTAATTTTACCTTGGGTCAGGGTCAAGTCAATCCCGAGGTCACGAGGTTCAATTGAAGATTACGGTCATTAGAGTTGTAAACACATGTTAATGTTTTTTATCGAATAAGAACGCGAAAAATGCACCTTAGAACATGTTTTTTCATACAAATGAATAAAAAAAGCAAACAACGGAAATGCCAATTTTACTAATTGTTAACAGTAAAAAGGTGAGTCTAAAGTTGTCTTTGATAGAGGTGTAACTCCAGTCATTTTTTTGAAGAGATCTGACTTCAAACTTGCTACACAACATTCATTGGGATCATTCGTGAATTATACATATATTCCAGTTTTTGAAAAATTGATTTTTTCAAAACTTTTGAGAAAAAAAAATACTTCATGGGTTTCTCAAAATTTTAAAATTAGCCAATTGAAAAAAAAATCGGAGATTAGCAGATTATGAAGCTCAACTTATTACATGTCGGTTTAGTTACAACAATTTTAGTTTATCGTCAAAAACTGTTAACTTTTGACAGCGTTTCCCGCAAACCCTCATTTTTCAACAAAAAACGCAGAACATGACGTCACTCTGACGTCATTTCTGGTTCATCTATCATAGCCTCATCTTTTTCCATTAGGCAGAATGTGTTAAATTGATGTGGGACGAGGTACTGAAAGTTTGTTGACAATACCGATGTTGGTTTAGGAGATATTGCAGAATAACGGGAGGGGGGGGGCTATAAATAGCCACCCTCCCCAGTAACTCGCAGGTTAAGCTCCCGTAGGGCTAGGGTTAAATTTCACGTCAAACCAATATGCAAATCGACTCACATTTTTTTTTTTAATGAGCATGTCATTACCGCAAACAATCGTCTCTCGTACGTTTTCGCCGAGTCTCGTCCACTTCTCTGAACTTTCCGACTGCATTAAGACCAAACCTCTGAGTTCAGACTGTAGACTACGGCGTGCAGACTGCAGTCGGTGTGTCTGTCTGTATGCAGTCGGTGTGATGGGCGGAGCTGTCTGTTGGAGTTGGCACGGCTGAAATGTCAGCGGCCGAGTCAACAGTTGACGCAGGGCAGGGCAGGGGTCAGTGCCGGCGGACAGGCCTGCACCCATCGGCCGGGACACGCCGGACACATTGTCCGCACACAGCTGAGTATACCTACAGGACAGGCCTGCACCCATCGGCTGGGACACGCTGGACACATTGTCCGCACACAGCTGAGTATACCTACAGGACAGGCCTGCACCCATTGGCTGGGACACGCCGGACACAATGTCCGCACACGGCTGAGTATACCTACGGGACAGGCCTGCACCCATCGGCTGGGACACGCCGGTCACATTGTCCGCACACAGCTGACCATACCTACGGGACAGGCCTGCACCCATCGGCTGGGACACGCCGGACACATTGTCCGCACACAGCTGAGTATACCTACCGTGTTCATCACGCGCGGGCCTGCAGCTATCTCGGTATATATGGTTCTTGGTTAGCGGCAACGAGAGGGAGAGAGTTTCCTGCTGGCTGATTTGCCGTCTATTTATGTTTATAACATCGCCTACTAATATTTCGACGAACTAATTGAAAACAATTAATGACTTATATTTAATGTGTTCCCGAAGATTATGTGCTTGACTCCTGTCTTTTTTGACGTGACATTGAAGTCATCGTCCAAAACTGAATGTATCTTATATATTTAAACTGTTGAGTCAATAGAACACGATATTAATAACTTATTTGAGATATTGACAGTGATGACAGATGGTGATTCATGGGACAGTATACAAAGACAAACAAACAAACAGTCCGTCCCCGTCACTCAAAGATAGGCCAGCCATCTATATAGATAGTCACCGCTATATTTAGAGTGATGTATTATTTGCACGATGAATCACAAATTATTTAATTATTGATAGGTGCTAGTAACTAGGTAGTACCACCGAGGGTCATAAGGAAGCATCCCAGTACATATTAGGATGGTTTCGATGTTATCACATCGATTTCAGCGGACAATCAGTTTTGCTGCACAGCTTTGCTGGTCAAAGTCACTTTCATGCGCGATATGACTGAACGCGCTTGCAATAAATCGGTTCCCTTGGTTTAAAAGAGAGCTGAACAGTTTATCGGGCTTGATGTTTTCACTGGAACGTGTCTCTTCCAATTGTTGAATTATCCTAAA
The DNA here is from genome assembly GCA_014673585.1 of Semibalanus balanoides. Lineage (NCBI taxonomy): Eukaryota > Metazoa > Arthropoda > Thecostraca > Balanomorpha > Balanidae > Semibalanus > Semibalanus balanoides. The sequence goes on from VOPJ01011475.1 coordinate 22,984, forward strand.
ATGTCGGAATGGCGAATTGCACCATTTTTAACCGTGTATAAACAGCATTTATTTACTGCCGAGGCTAAGGGATCTGCTAGAGTACAAACGGCGCAGGTTATATGACGTACAGGGTGTAACAAAATTATCCGGACATCTAATTTTGCGCAGTTTTCGCTCGCACTGGTCCCTGTGTGGAGGTAGGAGCGGGGAAGTTTGATGAATACATACCTGCGCTTTCGACCCATACTGCCTGGGCGACCTGACCTTTGGGCGGTGACCCGAACCCTCAGTACGGGACGGGTCATCGCCGGAGTCACTTGTCAGTTCTCGTCCAGGGCAACAATGAGATAAGAATACAGCCTTTCCTTTCTCAGAAGATCAGAATATCAGCCAGAAGAACGTCTGTCGGCAGCTGGTCATCAGCAGAAGGAAGCCAGCTACACGTCTGGCTGAAACGTGACAAGCTGGGGCTTGGCCTGCAGATCCAGCTCGGCCACGGCCACAAGACCGCTCTCTTCCCAGTGGCCAAGAAAGTCATCATTATGGTGGTGGAGAAACGTCACCAATCGACTCGGAAACTGGCCCGACAACTCACCCAGGCAGGCTACATGACCTCCCACATGATGGTCTACCGCCACCTGCGCAACAACCTGGGCATGCGGCCATTAAAACTGAAGCGAACGTCTTCAGATACGAACGGAAAACATGATGTCCGGACAATTTCGTTACACCCTGTAGGTAATGACGACTTCAACATAAAGTTAACCAATTACAGTCGGCCGTGCAAAAAGGGAAAACTTGCCCAAAAAACTAAATTGACGTTCAATCTATTGACGTGGCTGTGTCCATGACAAAGCAGCTCTCCCTTGCCAGTGCCCAGTGATTTGCAGTGACGTCTTGTAGTGACCAGTGTCACATGTGTCAGGACGTCTGTAGTGACCTAGCAGTGATGACCAGTGTGTGTCAGTGACGTCTGCAGTGGACCAGTGTGTGTCAGTGACGTGTGCAGTGCACCAGTTGTGTGTCAGTGACGTCTTGTAGTGACCAGTGTGTGTCAGTGACGTCTGCAGTGACCAGGACTGTGTGCCAGTGACGTTGCAGTGACCAGTGTAGTGTCAGTGACGTCTGTAGTTGCACCAGTGTGTGTCAGTTGACGTCTGCAGGACCAGTGTTGTGCATGACGTCTGTAGTGACCAGTTGTTCAGTGGACGTCCCCAGACCAGTGTGTGTCAGTGACGTACTCCAAGTTGACCAGTGTGTATCAGTGACGTCTGCAGTGACCAGTGTGAGTCAGTTGAACGTCGGTAGTGACCATGGGTGTGTCAGTGACGTCGCAGTGACCAAGTGTTTACAGTGACGTCTGCGTGACCAGGGTGTGAGTGACGTCTGCAGTGACCAGTGTGTTACAGTGACCAGTGTGTATCTGTGACGTCTCCAGTGACCAGTGTGTGTCAGTGACTTCAGCCTTCCCGTCTCCAGTGACCAGTGAGTGTGTCAGTGACGTCTGCAGTGACCAATGTGTATCAGTGATGTCTGCAGTGACCAGTGTGTGTCAGTGAAGTCTCCAGTGACCAGTGTGAGTCAGTGACGTCTCCAGTGACCAGTGTGTGTCAGTGACGGCCGCCTCTCGTCTCCAGTGACCAGTCAGCCGCTGCTGGACGGTGCTCTGGCCGTGGTCGAGCTCGACCTGCGTATCCACACGAACGGAGCCGAGCACAGCACCGGCTGGTTTCAGCGCGGTCTCAAGGAGAAGACGCTGATCGTACGGCGGGGGCAGCCGTTCCAGATCTGCATCCGCTTCAACAGGAAGTACACCGAGGACAGGGACAACATCTCACTCATCTTCACCATAGACGGTACGATCGGCAAGACATAAGATATCCGTCTGTTGTTCCATTAGAAATACCAGTGTGTAAGTGTTGAGCTCCGTATAATTTGCTGTATCTCCTGTATAAGATTTGCGTTTTAATCCGTGTAATGCTCTGTTAGAAATTGTTCATACTAGAACTTTAATTAAGAGCTACATTGATTTATGTTGATAATTTGAATTTCAGATGGTAAAATATATGTCTTGCAAATATACAAAAATGTTCTTCGTTAGCACATGATCTTTTACTCAATTTTTGCTGGACTAATTACACTTCTTCGTTTTCTTTCCTTTGCATTTTATTCATTTCAATGTAAAAATGTATGCGTGGACGGACATGCGACGTCATACAGGTACCTACACTGTCTATCTTGACTAGCAACACTCCTTCGCTGCCTTTCTTTCTCAAATTGGCATTACTGCTGTCGTTCTGAACTAATACGCGATAGGAGGGTTGATATGTGCATTTAAATTGACGGCCTGCTCATCGTCAACCTTAATTGGATTGTGAGCGTTTTTGCTTGCAATAGCTCTAGTCTGTAAATAAAATGTGTGGTAGCCTTAGGACAAGTACACTAAGTTTTCGTGTATATTTTTGGGGTATAGTTTATTAGATGGTTATGTTTCTATAACTTTAAATGTATGTGTTGCAGGCCGTGGTCGAGGTAAGAGATCGCGAGCTTTTACAAGCTGAGCTTTTTCCGATCCATATGTGTTTGGTCATGTTAGCTTTATCGGATGTGGATTGTGGGTGAATGGATTTGTCGCTGGCGCTTTCGTCGTGTTATATTTGAGCTTTGCTTTTTTGTGAGGCCCCTTATTCAGATGTGCAGTTTTCAGCAGGATTCCAGTCGTGCACTTGCTACAAATCCTGGTTTGTGTCGCAGTATTTCCCGCTTCTATGCCGTGCCCCTCTGCGTGTTTGCACCTGGAGAAAGCTTCGTGGCGGATCACGAGCTGCTTATCTGCTGATCTCACTCGTGTTGTGTTTGCTTACTTTGTAACAGCTCGGCTGAAGAGTCTTCGTTTGTAAAACGTTTGTAGAGTTAGACGTCACATAGTTTAAAATGATTATCGTAGTTAGTAAGTTCTGATATACGATGTATATAATGAAAAGATAGACAAAAAGAACCTAGGAATGCACCCAGTTTACGTGCATGTTTTCCTTTCCCCAACTATATAGATCATGCTGTCGGTATGCTCAGAATTGTTAACAAATATGCCTTATATATCTACGAATGACGATGTGATCTGTTAAACCTTCATTATACGAATCTAAAGCTCCAAACTTAATTTTAACGTCTTTTGATCGTTCGTTTCCTTGAAAACGTGATTGTTTTGTCGAGCTTATTGCAATTTTTATCGGTCGCCTTTCTGCCATATTGTATTTCACCATGAAGGCACGAACCACCGAGATGTCATGTTACAGATACCGATGTGCCATCGTTGGGTCATGGCACCATGGAAGCGGTGCCCGTCATGCTGGAGGAAGATAACTCAACAGACGGATGGCACGCACACATTGCAGAAAACGAGGCCGATAAAATCACCATCAGTGTGAGTTTCCAATAACTGCATTGGTTAGTGGTTACGCACTGGCTTAAGCCAGTGTGTATTATACACAGCAAAGGTAAGGTACACTTGGGGGCCATATGGTAACTTTGTGGACGCTTCATGAAATTCGTGCTTTTTGGCAAACAATCCTATTCTTCTGAAAACCTTCGTTACATCATCGTTACATTCATATTCCGCCGAAAAAGTGACGTCATTTCTGCCATCTCAGGTGACGTCATCCGCTGACAGCATCATAGGAAAATGGCGCATCGAGGTGGACACCAAGACGAGCGAGCATTCGATGAGCTACAGCCACCCTACCCTGGTGTACATGCTCTTCAACCCCTGGTGTCCAGGTGAGATCGGTCACCGAGACCCACGGTGAAGGGCTCAGCTCGAACTCTGACGTCACCGGGTTCGACTAGCGAGCGGACCGGCTGCAGCCTCGTGCCAAACGTTATTGAGAGACTAAACACCAGCTTGCTGTGAGGGCTGCTGACAGGAAATGACAGTGTCCACTCAGTGCCGGATAGAGTGGGACGGGGGTCAATTGACGTCCGAATTAGCCATCCGGCGTCCTGCGCTTGGCTTTGCTCGTGCCAAATGCTTCGAATGCTGCCAGGGGGTGTTCGGACTTCGGAACACGAAACATCCGGCTGAAACATTGAGCAATGAGCACTGAGCAGGGCTGTTCAACACTTTGCAGACACGGCCAGCGTGCATTCTGTGTTGCTGTGTTGCCTTCCTGTGGCCTTGTGTAACTCTTCATCGCAGGTCATTGAGTACACTTATGTGACCATTGAGTTCTTCCTGCAGAGTTTTTCTTCCACAGGTGCACTGCCATGGCCTCTGCGTACCAGTTAGTGACTGTGCTGTGTACCCCTCTTCTGTACCCTGTGTACCCTTGGTGTGTACAGAAGACAGTATGTACCTGTCGGAGCCGGCCGCCCGGAAGGAGTACCTGCTGTACCCTGTGTACCCCTCTGTGTACAGAGTACAGTGTGTACCTGTCTGAGCCGTCCGCCCGGAAGGCGCTACCTGCCTGTACCCTGTGTACCCCTCTGTGTACGGAGGTACAGGTGTGTACCTGTCTGAGCCGTTCCGCCCGGAAGGAGTACCTTGCTGTACCCTGTGCTACCCCTCTGACGTACGGCAGTACAGTGTGTCCTGTCTAGCCGGCCGCCCGGAAAGGAGTACCTGCCTTACCCTGTGTTACCCCTCTGTGTACAGGAGGACAGTGTGTACCCTGTCTGAGCCGGTCCACCCGGAAGGAGTACCCTGCTGTTACCCTGATGTACCCCTCTGTGTACGGAGTACATGTGTACTGTTCGGAAGCCGGCCGCTCCGGAAGGAGTACCTGCTGTACCCTGTTTGACCCCTCTGTGTACGGAGGACAGTGTGTACCTGTCTGAGCCGGTCCGCCCGGAACAAGAAGGTACCTGCTGTACCCTGTTGTACATGTGTACGTTATGTACAGTGTGTTACCTGTCTGAGCTTCCGCCCGAAGGAGTACCTGCTGCTACCCTGTGTACCCCACTGATGTACGGAGTACAGTACCTGTCTGAGCCGTCCGCCCGGAAGGAGTACCTGCTGTACCCTGGTGTACCCCACTGGATGTACGGAGTACAGTTGGCTGTACCTTTCTGAGCCGTCCGGCCGGAAAGGAGTACCTGCTGTTACCCTGTGTACCCTCTTGTACGAGCGCACACGTCGTGCCTCCCCCCCCCCCCGCCACCGAGCCGTCCGCCCGGAAGAAGTACCTGCTGTACCCTGTGTACCCCACTGTGTAACGGCCAGTACAGTGTGTACCTGTCTTGAGCCGTCGCCGGAAGGAGTACCTGCTGTACCCTGTGTACCCTCTCTGTGTACAGAGTACAGTGGTGTACCTGTCTGAGCCGTCCGCCCGGAAGAAAGTTACCTGCTGTACCCTGTGTACCCCTCTGTTGTACGGAGTACAGTGTTGTACCTTCTGAGCGTCCGCCCGGAAGAAGTACCTGCTGCTACCCTGTGTACCCCTCTGTGTACGAAGTACAGTGCTGTACCTGTTCTGAAGCCGTCCGCCCGGAAGAAGTACCTTTGCTGTACCCTGTTGTACCCCTCTGTGTACAGAGGACAGTGTGTACCTGTCTGAGCCGGCCGCCCGGAAGGAGTACCTGCTGTACGACGCCGGCCTGCTGTACCGCGGCAGCCACAGCCGGCCGCGGCCCTGTCCCTGGAGCTACGGCCAGTACGAGCCCGACGTGCTCGACTGTTGTCTGCGCGTGGTGGGACGCGCCATCTGCAACCGACTGTCTGACCGCGCCGACCCCGTGCTCGTGGTGCGCGCCATCTCAGCCATGGTAAGCAGGGGGCGCCATCTCAGCCATGGTAAGCAGGGGGCGCCATCTCAGCCATGGTAAGCGGCACAGGAGGGGGGGGGGCAGTCCTAACCATGGAGTATCGACAATGGTAAGCGACTCAGCGTACCGCCGACCCCGGTCGCTTTACACTCCGACGTGGCGCCAGCGTCACCACACAATGGGTCGTTACTCGTTAGGTTGTTGTTTCGACGGCGACCGCAGTGCATGTCTGACCGGCGCCGTCTGGTCAGGTAGAAGGCAGACTCAGCACTGTCGGATCAGGTAGCAGACATGAGGCAGAGTCGACGTCGCGACGGAGGAGCACGTTTGTATTTGCAAGAGACACACAGCGCGTTACCATTATAAACACCACGGCGAATGCGTGTCAGACAGCTTTACCACCGGGTCGCTTCGAGTGGCCCAGCAGCCGTCACTGAAACACTGCATCACATGAGGTACCAAAGCACGGTTCACGCGTCGCATATTGCATGGTTATTGAGTAAGGGAATGTTTGATATGGTCATTGGTCAGTTCTGTCATGCATATCACATGAGTCAGGTACCGCACTCCGAGACAGATTCGTCACAATATAAGATAGCTTCATGGTGCACTACTGTCCAGCCCGCCAGGATAGTTGCATCATTCTACACGACTTGGGCGTCGAAAGCAGGGGGGATGCGTCCTCCCAAGGGGCACGCGCCCTCGCAAACATTGTCGGATTTTAACATTACGCCTTTGGGTGTTGCAAGGGAAGAATCGACATCAAAGTGCCTCCGTTGCCCCAACTTTCTGAAGGTGGCGACTGGCGACGCCCTTGCTACGCGACGGCTTCTTCACTGTGAAATAATGTGGTCACAGCAGTATGTTCCCGGACTCAAATGTTTATGACACTGCAATCTGTCTGTCATGCCTTGCGATAGATACCCCCGGCGGTACAGACAATAAGCTAAACACACAGCTCACTGCTGACGCCGTCCGGCGAACTGCGCTGCACCCCAGCTGAGCAGCAGCCTTATTTGGCTGGAATCGCCCCCCCCCCCTCCACAGTGTGGACATTGGACAATCTCCCTGAGGCCTGAGAACCGTGGTATGTACTAAATGTCCTACGCCAAAGTGCGTAACGAGGGACGCAGAAAGTATGTTCAAGTTGGGGGGGGGGCGGATTTGTAGCCTGCCACACTACTCAGGCCAGAAATCCGCCTCACTCAAGAATTCTGCCCGATTTGAACTAAATATCACTTTTGGTGTAGGTATTACCTATTTACCAGGGGGGTTGCCACGATATTTTGAGTGGGGGGGGGGGACGGACACTGGTGGAATCCAGCCGTCGGTTTGGGGCAAAACTTTTTTGGCAAAAAGGCAACCCATTTTTGTCTCCCGAATTAGGGCCGGTCACCTTTTTTTGGTAATAGGAGCTTAAAAGCATTACAAAAAAAACGCAAAACCGCAATACTTTTGTAGCATAAAAAAACGCAAAAAGCGCAATACTTTGTAGCATACATCCTACGGAATATAGGTAACCACTTATAAGTAGTAATAACGTTAATATTCAAACCGACCTCGCCGGGGGTGTCGCCGAAGTTTTTAAGAGGGGTCGATGAAATGACGAAAAAAGCTTCTTTGCAGCATTTCGATATAATTTCCATTTTAATAGTAACTTATTACCTATTAATATATGTACCTACTTAAATTATTAGGCGCCCGCGTAAAGCAGCGCGAAATTTTTACGGTTTTGCCTGATAAAACCAGAAATATAGAAGTTGGGCCTCTGGCCTTGTATATTTTAAGTGGCTTAATACAAATTTGATAAGCAATGGCGGAAAACTTGCGAAAGCAGTGGGGTGAAATATTCCAGTTTTTAACCTGCGGATAGCGGATTTGGCCGCTTGCAAAGGCATTTTGACGATACATTGGTATTTTTTTCTGATCAATTGTTAACTAATGCCTTACAATACATTTTTGATTCATTATGTACGCACCTTTTTTAAGAAGCTTCTTAGTATCCATATTTATTTCAACCAAAGGTTAAAACACGTGGGAAAGAAAATACTAAAGAGCAAAATGTGGTAGGGGACAGGCCACAGAACAGACAGACACTATTTTTGATTGAAACAGTACACAAAGTGTGCCGTAAACACCAACAGAGCCCATTTTCGCGCCATTTATCATGTCTTCTTGCTGTCGAACGCCTGTTTAAAATTGCTGCCAAATTCCCTTCAAAAGGGAAAAAAGTCAAAACGGGAAAAAGGCCGAGCACTGCTTTTCCAACCATACGATATGGGAAAAATGCATTGTTTCCGTAGTGGAAGTGCAGATAAATGCCTGGGAAGAACTGTCCAAAACTGGAGGGGAATCCCCCAGCCCTAACGGCTGGGGGGAACGTGTCCCCCCTGTCCCCCCCCTGCGGCGTACGCCCCTGCTATTTTACGCCATTAATGTCCACTACAGGTAATTTTTATACGCTTAATTTTGACTGAACAATAGACTCGGTTATTCATACTACTGTAACGGATTTTTGAAAATTATAATGAAAAATGATAAATTTTTGGATTTTTTCATATTTTTCCGAAAGTTCTCGCATGCTTAAACATGAAATTAATATCATAGAAACATTGTCAGATAACAAATATGACGAAACATTACGAGATTTTGACGTGAGCAAAAATATGAAGTTGATACCATAAAAACTGACTGACATTTACTTCCAAAGACCCAAAATCGAGCACTTTCGACGGCATTACCTACCGTGGATATAAAATGCATTTTGCGTTTCTGCTTTACACTTCGAGTTTATTTGAAATTAATATCGCTTTTTTTTTTGGACGCTCTAGAACGAAAAAAAAAGCCAATAAAACATGTAGTAGCATACGCCTAATGACGTAATCAGCAGTTTACCTCACGTGACCTCGTATGACTTTGACCCGATTTAAGATCAATCCATCATCTGGGTCTTAGCCTGATTTTATACAAGAACTAAGAAATATGCTTACAAGTGGTCGGAATACAGATCATAGTATCTATTTTTTGGACTGCTTAATGCGTTTAACTGAGCCCGTGCGGTGCTCAGGCGCCACTTTCGCCGTCCGGGAAAGGTTATACGCCATTCAAAAAGCTCGTCGAAAAGTGGTTTGGAAAACTATTGCGGTAATTTCTAATACATGTCAATATTCAGGTCACCAGGAGGTCATCAAAGCAGGGACTATCATGGGCTGGGTGCACCCATTTTTTTCAAAATGTCTGGGTTGGGGTATGCATTTTTGACTTTTCATGGTACTTGGGCGGGCATGGGTTATGGCAATTTGGAATAATGTCGCTAAGAGTTATTTTGGTCTTGACAAACCAAAATGTTTAACCAAGGTAAATATGTTTTTGGATATGATATAAGGACACTTAAAAACACTAGACTTTTTGGCAATTATATTTTTTAACAAAAATAAATCGTGTAAGTTAATAGGGCAGTAATATTTGTTAAAACCCATGTCTGATCCTAGGTCTAATCCTCCCAATATGAAAATATTGACCGCAAAGTGATCAAGTAAGTTCAAAGTCAGCAGCAACACACAGGTGCCTAATATTATTTTTTGTTAATATTTATGAAAGTCAACATCTAGGGTTAAATGGTTGTCGAATTTTGTGGAAATAATTATCTGCCTTATCTGAATGGGCCCCCGAATAGGCATGGGTTATCAATATTATGAATTTGAATGGGTCTGGTTTCTGGTCTGGGACTGGGCTTGGTGTTCATGGGTTTTGGCTGGGTTGGCTTGGGGTTTTTGGGCACCCATGATAGTCTCTGCATCAAAGGTCAGATTTTTCCACTTTCAGGGCTCCAGAATCCCCCCAAATAATTCTGGCGAACTCTGATAGCTTTTTAGGAGCAAACGGAAAGCGATTGAAAGCTCTTGAAAAATGCATGCCAACGTTGTCCTCCAATTTTTATTTCAAGGTTCAATAGTTTAGGCTCCTGAGCCATCAAAGTTTTCAAAAAGTTATTTTGTCAAATCAGTTTTTTTTCACTAGTATGATTTTACTAATAAAGATAAGGCTATAATTTTGACGCCAATGGTGTTGGTCGGCTCAACAAGGCGCTTTAAAATCGTATTCACGCATGACTAGGTTTAGGTCGAACTTTAGAAAAATTTGGACCTCAGGTCAAGTCTAGTGGTAACCCAAATAGGTCATGTTGCAAAATTGGGGACGTGTCTCGTCGAGACACGTCTCATATACCGATTTGATGACTTGTACACATTGGTGGCGGTTTCACTTCTTTAACTATATTTTAATCGAGAGTTAATGACAAACATTGTTGGTGACCTTCGGCTGACCTCGACTGACCCTGTTAAGAGGTTATTAAACACAAATCACAACCGGGTCTTCAGGAATGGCCGATGATAACATGATCAAGAAGGAATTGGGATGTTATCTTGCGTATCCTCAGAATCATAGGCGGCGGAACGGGCGCGGGCACCGGGGTACCGTTCCCCCTTTATCTTTTTTTAAGGGGGCACCCATATCTAAGTGCTCCCCTTAATTTGTTATGGCTTAGATTCATGTTTTAGGTCTAATTATCAAATTTATAGAAACACATTTGTATAATGTCGTGAATATTTACGGGCGTGATAATCCTCGTGGAAAAAACAATAAATAAATTAAAATCGTGGAAAATCGAGTGTTGAAGTCAATGGCGAACAAAAAACGTGAGAAAAGGAAAGCCAATTTTCGCTAAAATGGCTCTCAGATTTTTGAAATGAGGTTTTCACCCCAAAATTCAAACTGTGCTTTTTGCTTTCAAATCGAGACCATTTTTGGGTGAAGATGTTCTTTTTTTTAAATCGAGAAAACAAATATGCATAGGTGGCAAGATCAAGCAATCGTCACTGCAAGTCAGGGGGGGGGGNCAAAAATGCGTAGGTGGCAAAAATCAGCATCGTCATTGCAATCGTAACTGTAATGCAATCGTAACTGTAATCACCAAGCATATAAAACTCGGAAATTGCTGACGTCATTACGTCATTAAAGCTTCCATATGCATTTAGATCGCTTGGAACGGATATGTTGGCGTTTACGGTCCTGGTGATATCCTAACAAAATTTTATCAGTTTTCACCGAATAATTTTAACTATCCTTAAAATGGCTAAACAGTCTCAAATTTGGCTAGAAAGCAATATACCTACACACAAATTTCAAACGTTTAATGATCAACAACTAACAAGTACTTTTAACCTTCCACATTGATGTGATTTCTTTTCAACGACTTTATTAATCAGAAAACCGTAAACAGAAAATATAAATCCTCAGAAAAGTTGGGGGGGGCGACGCCCCTCCTCGAAAAAAGTTGGGGGTGGCGCTGCCCCCTGCCCCCCGGTTCCTGCGTCCTTGTGCTTTGGTATTTTTTAGAGACATCGTCCATGCTTGGTTCTCCAATACATCTTCCACTTTTTAACATGTTTCACCCAGGGGCGTAGGAACTCATTTGAAAGTTGGGGGGGGGGGTCAAAAATGTCAAAATTTTGGAAAAATGTATAGTCAATTTTGTAAAAAATACTATATATTTTCTTGACAATTTTTGGATCAAAAGACGATTTTTTGAATATCCGAGATAGTCATTTCTGTAGAACTTGTCATTTCACGTGTTTTAACGTTTTTTAATTTGCCAATTTGCTTTTAAAACTAGATTTTTGACATTTTCCAACATTTAGCTATTTTCGACCAAAAATGCTATGTACTTTTGTACAAAAATGCTATTCTACTGACGTCACTAAAATCGGTATATCTCATTTTTTGACGCAAACGCTAAATTGTTTATTTCAATAGATGACGAAATTAGTGATGTCGCGGAAGGGACAGTGTAGTGCAAAGTTAGTCCGACTGTCCTTGCTCTGTCTGTCGGTGTCTCACAGCAGTGGAATCCAATGCAATTACTATAGTCCGTCTCCCCCGGTATCAGGGGCGAGGGCAAGATAAGTTCTCAATAGATTCTCATTGCGTGTAGCACGACACGGGACAGCCCGGGACAAAGTTGACATGAACTAAACGGATGCGGCTGCTTAGCCAAGTATTTTGAAGTACTTTCTTACGGCTGGCTTCCATCAGACAAAAACAAACATTGCTCAGGCAAAATTGAGTTTTATTCGAAATTAGAGCACTGAAGGTCTAATCCGTTTTCTATCCGTTTGTCGCCGAAGGATTTATTTCGCCGGGAACATCGTCATCGGGTGGATGATCGATTGAAGTGACAGAAACCATTTGCATTACACTCTGTATACCAAGTTTCACGTCGATATCTGCAACGGACCCGACCGCAAACCCCCTGTCAATTACCCCCACCCTACCCACATACCATCATAGGCTGCCAGCTACCCGCAAGTCCCACAAATAAAAAAATCATAATTATGTCATACCATTAAATAGCTCATTTTTAATGTTGAACTGTTTGTGTTGAATTCTCAGCTCCACTAACTGAGGTGCCCATATTGTCTCAGCATACTCAATTCGCATAAAATCGTAATTTTTATTAAAATTATGTCACCGCTAACTACCCTTACAATATACATCCAAATGTCGCTTGTGCTACCCACTACACAATGTGGCGTAGTAATACCCGGCATTTGGGGGTAGGTGGTAAGAAAGTGGCACCTCTATTCGGGTTATTCAGGAAAAACCGAGGGGATGGGATCCGCACCGTCCCAGGCGGCGTGCGTGGACTAGTGCTTCGTTAATTTTGACAGGTATTTCAGGATCAAAAGTTGGGGGGGGGAGCGTTGCCCCCCGCTCAAAGTTGAGGGTGGCAGTTGCCCCCGCCCACCCTGTCCCCCCGGCTCCTTACGCCTATTTACCATTTTGAATTTTTATTAAAAAAACCCGAAAAAAATGATACAAACTTTCACAATTTGCCAATCATTATTCAAAAACTGAAATATATATTGGAAAACAAAGCATGGACGATGCCCCTAAAAAATTCAAAGCAATATCTTTATTTTTGACAGACTTATGTCTCCCTAAGTACCAGCCTTCTCCTTAACTTTGTTGCGATTCCAAAACACGCGTCAGTCAGCTCAGCTGACTGTCTCCCCGTCAGTCAGCTGACTCACCGCCGGTGACCTTATTCTCCCCAGTATCGACCGGCCGCACTCGTCTGACCGGAGGCTCCGCCACGGGTGTGTGTGTGTATGGGGGGGACATGTCCCGATTTTTGAGGAAGGGGATTATCATTATGATTTTTTGACATTTTTAGGTGATAAATTTATGTTCAGCTGTATTACTTACCTCTTCCCCTTGAACAACTTTTGGTTTAAGCCCCCCCCCCTCCTCTCTCCGCTCAACAATTTATCGCTGTTGCACCCCACACTCAACAAATTTTCGTTGCCCCCTCAATACAAACTTTTCGCTGACGGCACCCCCCCCCATTTCGAGGGCGTGTCTGGCGTCTAACGGACCGTTCGCCGGCCGCTGTCATGGGGAATGTCCCGCGACCGACTGCGGTCGTGGTCGAGGAAGGTGTTCCTGACTGATCGCGACAGACGGGCTGACGAACGTCTGGCTAAGAACAGCCATCCACCTCGGCCGAATGTTTTCATAGATGATGTCCACGATCTTGTGATGACTTCCCTGCTGGAAGTCAGCAGTGAACATGATAACAATACCATCACAGAAGCGTAGCGGGAGATAATTATGGATTGAGCCGGCTGAGTTATTATACCGTTTAAATCATAGCGGCCGTATCGTCCTTAACTTTGTGCTGGCTGTGTGCTGTGCTGTTACTGTGCTGGTGTTGGCCTGTGCTGTGTGTGTGTGTGTTGTGCGTGTGCTGTGTGTGTGCTGTGTGTGTGTGCATTGTGATGTGTGATGTGTGCTGTGTGCTGTGTGCTGTTGCTGTGTGCTGTTGATGTGTGCTGTAGTGCTGTGGATGTGATTATGTACGTGTGTGATGTGATGTGCATGTGCTGTGTGCTGTGTGCTGTGTGCTTGCTGGCTGTGTGCTGTGTGTGTACTGTGCTGTATAGTTGTGATGTGTGTGTTGTGCTGTGTGTGTGTGATGTGTGCCTTGCTGGTGGTTGCTGTGTGCTGTGTATGTTGCTGGCTGATGTGCTTGTGCTGTGTGCCTGTGCTGTTGCTGTGTTGTGTGCTGTTTGATGTGTGCTGTGTGTTTGTGTGGCTGTTGCTGTGCTGGTGTGCTGCTGTGTTGCTGTGCAGTGTGTGCTGTGCTGTGTGCTGTGCGTGTGCTGTTGCTGTGTGCTCGTGCTGGTGTGCTGTGTTATGCTGTGCTGTGTGCTGTGCTCGTGTGCTGTGCTGGCTGTGTGCTGGTTGTGATGCTGTGCTGTGCTGGGTGTTACTGTGCTGTTACTGTGTGTGTACGTGGGTGCTATGCTGTACTTGGAATGTTGACTAGCTGTGTACTGATGATGGCGCTATGCACTGTGCTGTGTGCTCGTATTGTGCACTGGCTGTGCACTTGCTGTGCACTTTGCTGTAGCACTGTGTGCTGTGCACTGTGCTGTGCATGTGACTGTGACTTTGCTGTGCACTTGCCTGTCGCACTGGTTGCTGTGCAACTGTGCTGTGCACTGTGCTGTGCACTGTGCTGTGCACTTGCAGCATTTGTGTGCACTGTGTGGTGCTGTGCACTGTGCTGTGGCACTGTGTGGTGCCACTGTAGCTTGCACTGTGCGTGCACTGTCCTGTTGGCACTGTTGCTGTGCACTGTGCATGTTGCACTGTGCTGTGCACTGTTGCTGTGCACTTGCTGGATGCCTGTGCTGTGCACTGTGTGTGCACTGTTGCTGTGCACGTGTGCTGGCCTGTGCTGCTGCACTTGGCTATGCACTCGCTCGTAGTGCACTGTGGCTGATGCCTGTGTGTGCACTGTTGCTGAATGCACTGTGGGTGATGCACTGTGCTGGGCACTGTGCTGTGCACTGTGCTGTGCACTGTGCTGTGCACTGTGCTATGCACTGTGCTGTGCACTGTGCTGTGCGCTGTCCCTTGCCGCCAGTAGCTCAAGTCATTAACACGCTTGCTCATTGCTCATCCTCCACATACGATAAGCAGAACGCCAACATGAGATCAATACGACCGATTTGTATGTCACTGTGGCGGCTTTGTCACAGCAGCACTGGAACAGCGCCAGATGATCAGTGGTGGCAGAACTGTGACGTCATGAACCGACGATAAAGCTGTGACGTCACATAAAACAATGGCGCAATCCATCGCACACAGCGTGGTGCAACAGTACTGGTTGTCGGTTGACGCACTGTTCGTTGATAAGTACGTTCGTTGATTCGTTCGTTGACACGTTTGTTCGTTGATAAGTATGTTCCACTGGGGTAATGCGCTTCCTAAGGATACAGATGACCTGACATATGACTTTTTTGGAATTTGTCAGTTTTTAGGTAATTTTGTGACGCTGATTTCAAATTTGGCGTCCATTTAGCATATTACAGTTAAGGTGTCTCTTTACTATTTTAGCTCGATTAGTATTCATTTGTTACACATTTACGATTTGATAACATTCGGGTCATTGACATGACCATAACGGTCACCTAATGACCCAGGACCTTAAATTGGATGTTCATGGCTTCCGCTCGTCACAAGCAACACCTTATTTTTTTTAATTGAAGCTCTAGCTTAATTAGGGGCGAAACGCCAGGGGGTCGTAGGTACCAGCCCCCACCCATACACGGTCACGTATAGTGCCCTACACGGGTGAGGGTTAAGTGTCTGGCAGAGGCTCTCCCTGGTGGTAATTGCTGGCCTCAGGGACATATATTTTGCATCATACCGAGATGTGCAGCCATGCAAAGGGGTAACTTGAGGAATGACTCCACTCACGGTCTGGTTTCGATATGATTATTTAATTTTCCACGATCTAAAATAAAACAGTTCACGCAACTTCGCGGCGTCACATCAGTGACAATCGTCATAATAAGCCTATTGTCATGTTTTTGGTTCGTTGTAACGCTGTATTGAATGAATAACATTTTTAGCGACTTATCCTCTACAAGGCCCACCTTACCCTCTTCACCGCCTATATTTCTGAAATTTATCAGGTAAACCCGTAAAACTTTGCGCCGCTTTGCGGCACTAAGTAAAATGTAGGTACATGTACAACCTATACTTTAACAGGAAAATCCACATTACAAATGCTGGAAGGGCTTAAACACACGCTGAAAATGGGGGTACATCTTTATCATAATTTCAGCTGATTCCCCACTCAACAGCTTTTTTGAAATATGTCTCTTTCTTTCCGCCCCCAAAAATAAACCAAACACACCCCATAGACACACGGCTAAGATCCGCCATGGAGTATTTCCCTACGGACTGATGCAAGGTATAGTCATCAGCCCATTGAGTGACGTCAATTTTCTTGCCAGACCTCTCCGGGAAGAGGCATGCCCTGAATCAAAAGGGGAGGAAATTGTCCGCTCATTCTTAGCGCTGTTCTTGGTGGACTGAGGTGCACGGTCAAGAGAGCTCTGTAGGTATCGTTTTATAACCCAGCGAGCATGGATATGCCGACATCTACTCCTAGTTGCGCCAATGCAACAGTGCAACAGCAGCGGAAGAAAAGGTCAGACAACTGCTTTATTTTAACATGGCTTCTCCTGGCGTTTTTACCATTACTAAAATAATTATCATATCTATTGGCACGATACCTATTTTAGTTTTAGTTAATTATTTAAGGAAAAATCGACAACGGTAGGTCTACGGGTATACCTTTGTCGATTTTTTATACTTCACCCTGATGTGTTATCGAGTATCAACGTTAGTAAGCATTTATCTCGAGTAAATGTTGAGAATTACTTAATGTCTAGTCGGGTTTGATTATTTATTTCCGTGCATTGATTATAGATTGTTGTCACACTGCTTTATGAGAAACGTGTGTTCCTCGGTGTCGCACTGAGATGCGGGCGGCGGCATTTTGCCTGTCGGGTACCAGCATTACATAACGTCTCACCACGCGAGCTGGTGGGACTGCCCGTGGCCCGTGCCGCTGTTCTGTCGCCGCCTAAGGAGGAACTGAGACAGCATATTTCCTCAGTTCCTTCTGCATCGGACGGACGAGCAGTGTTTCACTTCATACCCGGGCAGTTTTCAATAACGCTCGTTCTGGTTGGATCATTTTGACCCTTCCCAGGCTTGAGGTTTTTCGGGAATAACTAGAATATGGTGGCGAAGCGCCACAAAATTTGGTTCAGGTTCAGGTTCAGCATCAATTATCTACATGTATGTAAATTTTAACCTTAGTTCATCTCAGGTCAGATCATCAGGTCACAAGAGACCTTATACCTCCAAACATTTGTGGTCGTGCCATGCCAAAGCCACAGTATTTGTCCGACAGACTCAAAATTAAAGGATTTCATAAGGTGGCAAATACCTACGATTCGTGCAAGTAGGATTTTTTATCGGTGACCTAAGGTCAGCCGTCAGGTCAATTTCGTGAACTCTTCATTATTAGTCAATTGTAAAATTTACAAATGCTTGTTATTCAGAGAATATGCATAAGATAATGCCACTTATTTCAGAATCATGTTTGCATGGGCAAAAATTCGATGACAATGTCGATTGTATGTTTCACGAGTTTTCGGTTTTTCACGTTTGTTCCTTAGCTTCCATGGCTCCCGAGATATTTGGGTTTCTGGAGCAAAGTCATAAACTTTTTTTTAAGTTTGTCCCACTAAAGGGCTAGTTTATTTTAAAAAACGAACAAAAACACCAAACACACACACACACACACACACACACACACACATCAACATCTCGCCAGCGTCGGCATCTGTGCAGCCCGTCTGGCCAAGCCGGAACGGTGCCCGTAACGTTGGCAAAGCCGTCCCGGCTTATAGTTCATAAACCTGGTAAAACCGTCCTTTAATGGTTCTTGTGTTATCTCAGATATGATCGAGCTAAACAATGCCTCAAATTAACTTCAAATTTCTTCTTGTGACTTTCATTTTTGGAGTCTTTCTGGTCTTTTTCGTTATTAAGTAGTGGGGGATTTTTGGACGCCTCCCCCCCCCCCCCGCTCCAACATCCGGGGCTGATTGGTTATCTCAGAAGGCCACCGGGGCGCGGGCATATGCCCGTATACGTGTGGGACACCTCATATATTTTCGTCGTTATTGATTCGTGTGCTTGTTATGAACATGCGCATCTGTTATTCGAAAAGTCACGACAAGCGGTGGTAATAATAGCCACAGCTGCATGTACAAGACTTAAAAAATCCGTGTATTTATACCTGCAACGGGATCACTCATCAGGAACGTATCCGATGCTGAAGGAAATGCGATTTGGTCTATGACCGTAGGACATCGCTGAATATAACCCCCCTGACCGTTGGAAATTGCTGGAGTCCAACGCTCCCCCGGACTCTGACCTGACCCCCCGGACTCTGACCGGTTGGACAGGCCGAGCGGATTTTTTTACGAAATATATGACCCTGGGTCTCAAAAGCGTCTTGATGGACGCCATTTTCCATCCCATACCAGCACCTCCGTGTTCCATCCACACGAGAAGCGCGAGTAGAGACCATAAAACGTGGGCTGTCCGGGAGGGCCGTTAGGCCTAACGATGTCAATGACTACCGGGCTAAATGCCGTAGGCCATTCGGGACATCCTATACCAAGTGTTGAGAGGTAGCGACTGCCGACTAGCGAGGTATTTTAAACAGCACCCACTTTAATACCCGTTTTAAGCTCTTTACCGTCACTGTGTTTTATAATATGTATTGTGGTGTGCTGTTGACGTGTGACTGTTTTGTGTGCTTTCATGTGTATTTTTAGGTTTGTGTTTCTATGTGATTTCTTATGTTTTGTTTATGTGTATGATATGAACGTGATGTTGAATTTGAAGTGTTTTAACTTTGGACTTGGGCTGTAATTGGGCCACTATTGCCTGCTGCTCATTTATTTGAATAAACGAAAATAAGCTAAGCTAAATTTTACGAAAGTAGTATGTGCGCTCATAGGCCCCGAATCACCATGAGCAGCATCTCAAACAAATTTGACGTTCTGCAAAGTACTGAATGTTAATTGCACTCAAATATCACGATTTTCCCCGTAACACATTAATTTTCTCTCTTTGGAAATCAGCTTCCTATTATAAATGGCTGGGGACAAAATATGCTGATAGGCAGACATGTGCATGGATCTGAAAGTTGGATCTATGATCCCAGAGGATCTCTCGACAAAACGCAATGTTGGATCTATGATCCCACTGGATCTCACGACAAATTATAACAGTGGATCTTGGATCCCAGGGGATCTCTCGATTATATTTTGCGATGGATGTTGGATCCCACAATATCCCATTATAAACAAGTAAAATGGATCTATGATCCCAATGGATCTCGGATCTGACAGGATCCAACTTGCATATTATGCCATAATTATAGTACTTCTCGACAAAATCTAACTTAAAGGCATGAACCCGTCCAAGTTGCATAAACAACGAATGACAAGTACTGATAATTATTTTATAAAATTGGTTCCGAAAATACACATCTGTATAATGGCGGATCTGGGATCACAGTGGATCCCAATGCAAGATGATGCCTGCGATCTCGGATCCAGGCGGATATGTCGACAAATATTGAAGACGGATCTATGATCCCAGTGAATCCATCGACAATTTATGAAGGTGGATATATGATCCCAGCGGATCCGGGATCCAGATCCGATAGATCAGATCCCAAGATCCGTTTTTGGGATCCGAGCACATGTCTGCTGATAGGTAAGTCATTTGTGTTCTGATGATTATCACTGGAAGCGGGAATTCCGCCGATTACTGTGCTGACTCATCGCGTCTCCTACAGTAATTTGGCGGCCCTACTGCTCGCCGATGACCGGGCCGGGCCGGTCAGCTGGCCTTGGACCGGTTATTGCCTTGTCTGGAATGTTACCCCGGCGGCTGCATGGGCTGCCTAGCGGTGCGTGTACCCCGGTACAGGCTACCTTCCAGGAGGCCGGCCGGCTGAACCGGCTGGCTCACGGCTGGCTTCCCCTGTCGGCTCCTGTTACGTCACAGGTGCCCTGCTGCTGGCGGCATGGGCGGCCGCTGCTCTAGTTACCCTGGCCGCCGCGGCCACCGGCTGCGACTGGTTGTCCGACACATCAGCTCGCTGTGACTGGTGTCAGCTGTTGGGTGTGTGATGTCTTGGTCCTGTTGTCGGAGATGCAGATGTCTCGGTCCTGTTGTTGGCTTTCTCGACGCGCTGCCACGATCTGATCGTCCTGCTACTATGCTAGACATTCGGAAACTGAGGGCTAGATTTCGGAGGCTATATTGTATTGTAAAATAAATAGGTACTAGCTTTTCCAG
The DNA here is from genome assembly GCA_014673585.1 of Semibalanus balanoides. NCBI lineage: Eukaryota > Metazoa > Arthropoda > Thecostraca > Balanomorpha > Balanidae > Semibalanus > Semibalanus balanoides. The sequence continues at coordinate 43,039 of VOPJ01011475.1, forward strand.
AGAAGTTGGGGGTTCTGCGCTGGGAAAAATCGCTTTAAGTACCATCGAAATCTCCAAATACATATTTTTCCTAAGATTTGGCCCACTTCCTCGTCAAAGTTAGGACTTGGGAGAGGGGCTGAAGCCCCAGTTGGGGGATCTGGAGCCCCCAACTGAATAGGAACCTACACCCCTGAATAGGTGTACCTATGTATCTCAACATTGTTTTAGCAGTTCAAAAAGCTTTAAATAAAGGAGTTCTAATTTTTACCTTCTTTACCTCGTTACTCACTGTAATATTATTTATCTAATGTCATATCCTAAAATGACTCAAACTGTGCTATGGTTTGAGATTCGGCACGCGACATTAACAAAAAGGCAAAAGCATAGATACTGGCCAGAAATATGATCTTAACCAGAGACTAGAGTTATCCTAATAGTTATAACTTATAAACATGATTTCGATTTTCGATGTTGAGTTAAGTGTCGGCTGAATAAAAGAAACATATCAGAAAGCTGTAAATGGAATGTTTTAACTTTTTGAAAGTTGTCAAATATACGCTGGTTGTAGTCGAAAATATGAAGTAAGTGCTGCTGAAAACGATGGTGATATTTTTGTTACATTAACCCGGCATTGACTGGGTGGAGGGGGGGGGGGGTGTTTAACGCCCCTCCCGTTTTTTTTGTAATAACTAAAAAACGAATTAGGTACCGCTATCAACGTGAAACTTCGGGTACCTTATTTTGCATCAATTTCACGTCTTTTGTGCAAAAAGAAGAGATTTCGTTAATACATTTTTGAGACATAGCGAATTTGGTGACGTCACTACACGCGGTTTTTACACATAAATCAGCTTAAACTTTAACAGACCGTGCAAAGGCAACACAATAAGCCAAATGCAATCCCAAATCTATTAATGTTTGCAAATAATAAGGGCTACAAAATGGCAATCTCGGATTTTATTTTGTCTTGTTTTTGACGCATTTTTTTAATGACTATAAAATCAAAATTTTCCAGCATATTGAAAAAACGGAAGAAATTTCAGGGAACTATTTACAAAAACTTACACATACCAAATTTAAAAATGATATAATTATTTTTGACTGAGTGATCGCATTAATAGTGCCTGGATCCGCCCCTGCAAGTACCTGCACCTCGGGCGGCCCATTCTGCTGCACTGACGTGTTGCGGATTGTTCCCATTAGCAATTCATGATAAAAGCGATATGAGCGATCGTCACCCCCTGTAACCTCGTGTGATTTGTTTATTATGGTCTGGAACGAGTCGTCTGCAGTTCAGTTGGAGAGTTCAGTTGGCGTGGAAAATTACTCGTGACAGATGAAAGAGAAGCAATCAGGCGCGGATCCAGGTTTTCGGTCAGGGGGGGGGCGCAATACAAAAAGTTGCGACCTCCGGGCGCGCCCGTAGGTCAGAGAGCGGGGGAGGGGCGCCTAAGCGCCCCCCTGGATCCGCGCCTGGCAATCTTTTCGTGTGTACATCATCTAATGATACACCGAAAATTACGATTGACAGTGAATCAGCCGCGTGCATAAAATACTGTTCTCTCCCCGATTACAAATCACACTCAACGTCTGCCGTTCGGGACTGTAATTTTATCTGATTTACTCATATGAATCGTTGCAGAATGCCACCATTTCCTGTAATAGTGTGGTATGTTGTGAAATTCTCCTTTTGACTTCAAAAGCACGCGCATATATTTTAGGTGAATAGGTGTTCCCTGCTTTTAGGACCAGGTAGATAGATGAATTTACAAACAGGACACACTGAGGGCGCCCCTGCCGGGTGATTGGGACGTTCGGGGCGTTTGGGGCGATTGGGGCGATTAGGAGGTGTGGTTCAAATAGGGGAGTGTTAGAGCTATGGCCACGTGTCACGGTGTTAGGTCCAAAATGTCCTTAATTTCAAAATGCCAAAATTCCAAATTTATGCCGCAATCCCCCGTCCATTTAAACCAAACGCCACAATCGCTCCAATCGCCCCAAACGCCCCGATCACCTGGTAAATAAAATCCTTCGTGAAAACGGCTATTATGATGTACTACGGCATTGGTGATATTGGGTGCGGTCACGGTACTTGGTAAGATTGTGCCCAGGGCCCAATCTTAGCACCGAGAGCACAGCACAGGTGTTTGCCGTTCCTGCCACTTATCCTGTTAGGTGCCGCCGGAGGTGCCGGGTATAGCTGGCTGTTGCTTCCCGGGGGCGCAGCCATATCTTTGGCAAGGGGTAGGTGGGCACGGCATCACCAGAGGCCTCCTTGGCAAAAGGCCCCCCCCCAAAAGCGCGAAAAACATAACACTCCGGATTTAGGACACTATATTTTGCAGGATCTCTAAATAGTCGCAAACATGGGACATCGACCGCTATTTTTTTAGTGTGAAAGTCGGCCAAATGGGGGGGGGCACGTGCCTACTCTGCCCCCTGGCTGCACCCCTGTTCCTGCCACTCAGGCTTGCTCGTGCCGAGCTGGTCAGGCTGAGTGGGCTGAAACCGACTGACCTGAATTAGATCAGCCCTGTTCACCACAGGGACGCCGCACTGCACCCCACCGACACATGAGTGACACATAGTGACCCGGCCCGGAATCAGCCCTCTTCACCACAGGGACGCCGCACTGCACCCCACCGACACATGAGTGACACATAGTGACACATGAGTGACACATAGTGACACATAGTGACACACAGTGACCCGGCCCGGACTGCGAGTCGGAGTGGTCACCTACATCTCGGGACAATGCATGCTCTCGACACTGATGCTCTATAATCCGCTGTCCTCCAGTGATGTCCTTCTCTACTCTATCCTCCTCTACTCAGTCCTCTTCTACTCTGTCCTCCTCTACTCTGTCCTCCTCTGCTCTGTCCTCCTCTACTCTGTCCTCCTCTACTCTGTCCTTCCTCTACTCTGTCCTCCTCTACTCTGTCCTCCTCTACTCTGTCCTCCACTGATATGTCCTCCTCTACTTTGTCCTCCTCTACTATGTCCTTCTCTACTCTGTCCTCCTCTACTCTGTCATCCTCTACTCTGTCCTCCTCTACTCTTTCCTCTACTCTGTCCTCCTCTGCTCTGTACCTCCTGCTACTCTGTCCTCCTCTACCTGTCCCTACTCTACTCATGTCCTCCTCTGCTCTGTCCTCCTCTGCATCTGTCCTCCCTACCTGTCCTCTACTCTGTCCTCTACTCTGTCCTCCTCTACCTCTTGTCCTCCTCTGCTCTGTCCCTCTCTACTCTGTCTCTACTCTGTCCCTCTACTGCTGTCCTCTACTCTGTCTCCTCTACTCTAGTCCCTCCTCTAACTGTCCTCTATCTGTCCTCTTACTCTGTCCTCTACTCTGTCCTCTTCTACTCTGTTTCCTCATACTCTGTCCCTCCTCTATCTAGTCCTCCTCTACTCTGTCCCTCCTCTACTCTGGTCCTCCTCTACTCTGCCCTCATACTACTCCGTCCTCCTCTACTCTGTCCTCCTCTACTCTGTCCTCCTTCTATCTCTGTCCTCCTCTACTCTGTCCTCCTCTACTCTGTCCTCTACTCTGTCCTCTACTCTGTCCTCCTTCTAACTCTGTCCTCTACTCTGTCCTCCTCTACTCTGTCCTCTCTACTCTGTCCTCCTCTACTCTGTTCTCACTCTACTCTGTCCTCCTCTGCTCTGTCCTCCTCTACTCTGTCCCTCCTCTACTCTGTCATTATTTTACTCCTCTACTCTGTCCTCCTCTAACCAATCTGTCCTCTACTCTGTCCTCCTCTAACTCTGTCCTGCCTCCTACTCTTCCTCCTCTAACTTCTGCCCCTCAATATACTACCGTCTCCTCTACTCTTCCTCCTCTTATCTGTCCTCCTCTACTCTGCCTCATATCTCCGTCCTCCTCTAACTCTGTCCTCCTCTACTCTGTCCTCTACTCTGTCCTCTAACTCTGTTCCTTCTAACTCTGTCCTCCTCTACTCTGTCTCCTCTACTCTGTCTCCTTTACGTCTGTTCCTCCTCTACTCTGTCCTACCTCTACTCTGCTTCTCATATACTCGTCCTCCCCTACTCCGTCCTCCCCTACTCTGGTCCTCCTTACTCTGTCCTCTCTAACTCTGTCCTCTACTCTTCTCCTCTACTCTGTCCTTCCTCTACTCTGTCCTCCTCTACTCTGTCCTCCTCTACTCTGTCCTCATCTATCTGTCTCCTCTACTCTGTCCTCCTCTACTCGTCCTCCTCTACTCTGTCCTCCTCTACTCTGTCCTCCTCTACTCTGTCCTCCTTACTCTGTCCTCCTCTACTTGTCCTCCTCTACCCTGTCCTCCACTGATCTGTCCTACTCTACTCCTGTCCTCCCTACTCTGTCCTCCTCTAACTCTGTCCTCCTTCTACTCTGTCCTCCTCTACTCTGTCTCTTCTACTCTGTCCTCTTCTACTCTGTCTCCTCTCTCTGTCCTCCTCTACTCTGTCCTCCTCTACTCTGTCCTCCTCTACTCTGTCCTCCTCTACTCTGTCCTCATATACTCAGTCCTCCTCTACTCTGTCATCTTCTACTCTGTCCTCCTCTACTCTGTCCTCTACTCTGTCCTCTGCTCTGTCCTCTACTCTGCCCTTATCTACTCCGTCCTCCTCTACTCAGTCCTCCTCTACTCAGTCCTCCTCTACTCAGTCCTCCTCTACTCTGTCCTCTACTCTGTCGTCCTCTTCTCTGTCCTCCTCTGTTCTACCCTCCTCTGTTCTACCCTCCTCTGTTCTGTCCTGATCTGTTCTGTCCTCTACTCTGTCGTCCTCTTCTTTGTCCTCCTCTGTTCTACCCTTTTCTGTTCTGTCCGGCTCTGGCCGCGATGTGGTTATGATTGCTCCAAAGGAATGTTAAACGCCCTGCAGGGGCCTCGCAGTGATTAACGTGGCGCTGCGTTCGTACCCTGCGCTAGCTGCACGACGCTGCTATGTTGCTATGTTGCAATGTTCCATTGCATGATCTGAGTGCACCACAAATCTGCATCTCAGGCCTTATTGCGTCTGTTGCGAATGCTGCATCCCCCGTGCTGTTGGCTGGACTGAAACGGAGGCCTCATTTGATTTAGGTGTTGGTCGGTGACGCTCTTCAAAGGGGCGGATATGCGAACAGTGAGCACTGAGCACGTTCAGTGGCTGACCTGCTGCTTACGTGTCTGGTACTACCCGTCCGCCGAATAGCCTTCTCCTGGCGTTGAGAAAGTGCCAACTGGCGTGTGCCTATTTTTGGAAATTGGCAGCTCCCTTCGGCTAAGTCGGGGTTGTTGGCAAAATGTGAATCGCCAAAACTACACGATAGCCCAACCCACGCATCCTCACATATTCCTGTTACGCTGATCCCATAGATCCCTGACCACGCTGTTCCCCGGAGCTCCATGTGGCACCGTTCCCATTCATCCCTGCCCACTCTGATCCCCGGTGACTGGCGCCGTCTGTAGCAGCAGCTCGTGCGTGGCATTGCCGGGTCCGGCTGTCTCTGCCAGGTCCGGCTGTCAGGCACGACACTGAGACTGAGACTGAGACTGGGACTTAGACTGAAGATGATATTATAACGTGCGTGGTGTCTGCAGGGCTGATGGATGAGAGCGGTCCGACAGGGGTCACAATGCTCTGTATCAGCACCGGAGTGGCTGGCCGAGGTCACAGTCCAGCACGGACTCGCTGTTACCAGGGCAGCCGCCGACAAAGGCGGATCCAGAACGTGTGGTTTAGGGGGCTAAGTCCCAAAAATATCACACAATTCTGAAAACTCATCGGATTTCACTTGCTTTTGCATTGATAGCTGGTTTAAAGCAAACTTTTCTAAGTAAAAGCGGTTTATATTTTCTTCTGTACTTATCAGTAGGTAAATATGCCAATTTTGCGCCAATTTCAGGAGATTCGGGAGACCATGGCCCCTTTACAGGGGCGGATCCAGCCGCTCGGTTGGGGGGGGCAACTTTTTTTTGCAAAAAGGTACCCCATTTTTTTTCTCCGCAGATTTGGGCTTCTCACTTAATTTGGCATTCGAAATAATAAAAAAGTGGGGAAATCACACTTCTTTGGGGAAAAACACTTTTTTTTCGAAAAAAATCTTTTTTTCGGGAAAAAATATTAAAACACATTTTTTTCTCGAAAAACAAAAAAACTTTTTTAAATAAAAAGGTAAAAAATCGGACGCCGTCATGGTCCGGAGAAGGGCAGTCACGGAGGGGCGCCGGGCGGTGGTCAGTGGTTAGTAATCTGTGGCGTGGTTTCCTGTCTAATCAGTAAAGCGTGTATCTGTGGTCAGTAATCACCGCCAGGGACAGCTCTGCCAGAACTAAATGTACCTAATTCGCTTTTCCTAATTTTTCCAAATTTGTATAGGCAATTGTCCAACACTTGTGTCAATACCGCGAAGCGGCGCAAAATTTTCCCAGTTTTTGACTGTGAAAAGCTTGGATTTTTACTTGGCTGCAAAGGCATTTTTACGATAAATTTTCAAATTTGTCCGACTTTGGGGGGGGGCCAAATCATAGTCTCAGGCCCTTTGGGGGGGGCATGGCCCCGTGCCCCCCTGGATCCGCCCTGCCCCTTTACCATTGACGTATCTAGGATTTTTTGCGCCATGGGAGGAATCACCCCGAACAAGTTCACCAAAGTTAACATACTCATCGGATTTCGCTCCCTTATGCATTGCTAGACGTTTTAAAATAATATTTCCTTAGTAAAAATTGCGTAGATGTCCTACATCAGAAAATGTGTAAATTTGCGCCGTTTTCAGGCGGTTGGGGGGGGGGAATTTGCCCCTGATGCCCTCCTTGGATCCGCCAGAGCCCTTTGATTCCCCCTGGATCCGCCCATGGCGGCGAACCTGTCCTGTCAGACACTGTCTATTATGGGACCTGCGTTGTGTAGGTTCTAAATATACCTACTGCACCAGCGGCATGAACATCAGGTCACGACATTGACCAGACCTTTGGTCACCGATATACAAATTTAATTTAGATAGGTACGAATTGTACATACTTATGACCTAATGGCATCCTGTGATTTTCAAACCATTTGGTCGATCACTGTGGCTATGGCACTACCACACACGTCTTTGAAGCTAGAGTTACTTTACTTGACCTGGTGACCTGACCTGAGATGACCTGTCCTGAGGTCGAACTGGCTGCACTGCGCACCGTCGTTTTGCTGATATTCATGAAAACCCTCGTGAGGGGGGATTCCACCCCTCAGCAGTGCGCGTGTTAACAATACCTATGACAGGCCTGGTGTCCCCTGTGACAGGCCTGATGTCCCCTTGTGGCTTGTGACACAGCGGGGAGGTGACTCGGGGTGACAGCTGGTGTATTCTGGACGCCGCGGTGGCTGGTGGGTTTATTCTGGACGCCGTGGTGGGATGACTTGGTGTATTCTAGACGCCGCGGTGGCTGGTGGGTTGACATGGTGTATTCGGGACGCTTCTGTGGCCGGTGTGGGCCGTGCCAGCAGCAGCACTGGACGTCTGCAGTCGGGACAGACGCAGAAGGTGCGAGGCACGGGTAGACGATCATAATGAATGAATTCCGAGGTCAGCACCCACGCTAACTGCTAAGCAGATCTTGTCGCGCAGGTCCTTACCCCACCACCCGATCGCGTAACTCCTGTTGGCCGGCATAATTTAGAGACAACAGTTGTACGTGCTCGACATAATCACTCACTTCACCTGACCTTGAGTGCGACCGCTGCTACCGGCCACAGGCCACCGGCCACTCAGGTCCAGGAACAAATAGCGAGAGCTGAAGCGACTCGAATCCGGGCTACCATTACCGGTAACGGTCATAAGTCCAGCGCTCTGCCTCTGAGCTACAGGAGCGGACTCAATGACCCACGGACCGCCGCCGCCGGTCGACCTTTGACCTGTGACAGCACGCTGTCCGACCTTTGTCAGCCGCTGTGCTTCAGACAGCTGCAGCCGCTGTGCTTCAGACAGCTCCAGCCGCTGTGCTTCAGACAGCTGCAGCCGCTGTGCTTCAGACAGCTGCAGCCGCTGTGATACAGACAGCTGCAGCCGCTGTGCTTCAGACAGCTGCAGCCGCTGTGCTTCAGAAAGCTGCAGCCGCTGGGTTACCGGGTAGGACCAGCTGCAGCCAGAGCAGCACCCAGAACAGAGCACCGATATCAGGGCGCTGATCACCCCGGCCGCTGGTCTGTTTACCTGCCTCTGGCAGCCGGAGTAGCACCCAGAGCAGGAGCCCGATATCAGGGCCCTGATCACCCCGGCCGCTGGTCTGTTTACCTGCCTCTGGCAGCCCGGCCAGGATCCACGCCGCGCCGCTCACTGTTGCCAAGTGCGCCACCTTCGCCGTCCAGACGCCCGGCTCCGGCACCGTTTGGCGACGCTGCGCGGCTCTTTGTACGACGCGGCGCGGCTTTCTTTGTTCGACGCGGCGCGCTCTATGTACAGGAGTCATTGCGTTTGCGTGCCTACCGAGAAACAAGCTGCGTCGAGACGCGCTTACGGCTTGTAAAGGTGCGTTCTAGTAGGTATGCCGCTGTCAAGCAGTGGTTGAATGCGTGGTCGCTTGTTTTGTATGATCAACTTTGAGGTAGAGTGTCAGCTTATATATAGATAGAGGGCCGTCACTGTCAGGGATGCGGCCATCACGATAACATTACTGTATAAACCAACATTTCATTGATAACCAGACGTGACATGACGGATCATATTGATGTTTGCCTGTAGTTTCCGCACGTGTGTACACAAACAAGAGCTCTGAATGCGGCTGTTTATCAAATATAAATAATCACCAATCCTGCCCGTGTAGCTCAATCGGGAGAGCGCGTGCTTATATGCAGTATGCACCCACTGGCGGATCCAGGAAAGGAGGGGGGGAATGTCAAAGGGGCCATGGCCCCCAAACCGGCTAAAATCGACGCAAAGTTGATACATTTCCTGATACATAACAAAATATAAGCCTAAGCAACTTTTACAAAGGGATGTTTGTTTTACATCAGCTAGCAATGCATAAGCAAGCGAAATCTGATACAGTTTTTATATTTGTGAGAGAACTTTTGGGGATTTGCCCCCCCCCCACAAACCACCCGTGCTCCTCCCCAAGCAACCGTTCTGGATCCGCCAGTGTATGTAGTATGTACCATAGTTACATTTGATTCGATCTGGCAAGGTCGGTTTGAAGCGCTCCGGCGCTCACCACTTGTCCTTGGCGGGGTCAGATGAAGCCAGCCGACCCGGGCGGTCTATCTAGAAGACGTAATACTTTCGCCGCCAAGTTCTGCCGATGGTCAGGAATTGCGCGATCAGGATGATGGGGTCAGATCATGCACAACGAGCTCTGCTTAGGTTGGGCCCTGTTCTTGGCTCGGAATTCCATCTAATCAAAACATTTGTATTAAATTAATCGAAACATAACTTGCTGGCTGCATCAAGACCGAGGACGTTGAACTTTGAAGGAGGATGGACAGTGGACACGTTTTCTTAGCGATCGTGTCTTCGACGTTGTGTTTATGTTGGCTGGATGGTTTGCCTTTTATTTTAAAGGATAAAATACAACATTTTCCATGGACTCTCGCAGTTCCACTGGACGAGACACGCCATATTTTAGGATTCTCAATGGGACCGAAAGTCCTTATTTTTATCATAACATGGAAATATGATATGATTGGAAAACCCTTGGGAAAACCCATAAGATCAGAGCACCCTGGCGGATCCAGGGGGGGGGACAGGGGCAAATGCTCCCCAAACCGCCTGAAATCGACGCAAATATACATATTACCTGAAGTAGAAGAATATCTACGCAACTTGTACAAATGAAAGTTTATTTTAAGACGTCTAGCAATGCATAAGGGAGCAAAATCCGATGATTTTTTTATCGTTAAATTGTTTTGGGTTGATGCCCCCCCCCCCCTCAACCGCCACCAGCTGCCGTTCTAGATCCGCCAGTGAACACTGAAGTCCGAGCCCGCTCACGGAACCACTGTGACTGATTAGAAAGGGAAGCATCACACACATAGCTATTTATTAGCTGCGCTATCTTACAGCGGGCAGCGTGGCGGTGCGGTGGTGTCTCCTGACCGACAGCAGCCACCCGTGCCCACTGTCAATGGCTCTCCGGCAGACCGAGTCTTTATTTCGAATGTCCGAATATCCTCACTCCGTGCCGAGCGAGGACATTCTACCGGCGGCTTTGAGAGCCGGACGGACAGAGTCGCGTCACCGGTCGAGTGCCACATGCAGGGGCGGCGGGGGGGGGGGCGTGGTCAGAAGGTCAGAGACGGCCGCAGTGCCGTCCAGTCTGTGGGACTCGACTGGACGCCTCCTCCAGGCTCCGGCAGCTCGCTTGTCTCTGTCGCTGTCTGCCAGGCAGCTTCCCTAGTTTCTCGCATTTGTTTAGGCTCCTTAGTCCTTATTGTGCGATGATGAGTGCGTGCGGGCACGCGCATGGGCGTTGGAAGAAAGGGGACGGGGACGCGTCCTCCCAACATTTTCGGATTTTAACATTACGCCTTTGGGCGTTGCATGGAAATGATTGACTTAAAAATGTCTCCGTCCCCAACTTTCGGAAGGTGGCGAGTGGCAGCGTCCCGGTGACGCCATTGTAGTTCGTACTGTTTGGTTCTCCAAAAAAGCGTCCGCTGGGTTGGCGGCACAGCAAGTTAGAGGGAATAAACCGATTTGGGGAAAGTATGTGGATTGATGTACGATGAGTCAGATGAGTGGCTCTCACTCTCCATCATTTCTCATAATTTTCCTAAGAAGTATGTGGATTGATGTAGATGAGTGCCCAGATGAGTGGCTCTCATCTCCATCATTTCTCATAATTTTCCTAAGAAGTTATGTTATACTCCCTTAAACTGCTGTGCCAGTCAACCCAGCGGGACGCTTATTTTGGAACCAATAGTACCTTGCGACGCCCCTTGCATACAAGCTACAAATACAAATATAAAAAGTAGCGTCGTAGCATAAGACTGGTATGGCCCAGTCATATTGGATCGGAAGCGAAAGAGTGCAAGTGCGAACTAACATTACAAACATGATGTGCCGGCAGCTTCAGCAAGTCGGAGCTGGACCGCCGCAGTGAGAAGCCTTCACCCGAGGAGGAGGATGCAGCTGAGATCGACGACTACGACTACGTGCCGCACTTCCAGAGGGTCTCCATCTCCGGGGAGGACACCAGCGGGGTGAGAACGTCAGCGACACAGACGCCGCACACACACACCAGGCACGTAGCCAGGATTTTATTGCTCACGCGGGGAGGGCACGTCGAAAAAATCACATTTTGCTCATCAAGCCATATGCTGCTGACGCGGGTTGGGGGGGGGGGTCGGGTTTTCAGAGAATCTCATTTATCTATGTGAATTTATTTCGTTCAGCGGGGGGGGGCATGGCCCCCGTGGCCATAGGCGATCCAGAAAGTGTGATTCTTGACAGTTTGGGGGGGGCTAAATCCCAAAAATTATCGCATAATTCTGAAAACTCATCGGATTTCGCCTTGCTTATGTAGCAAATAACTGATATTTAAACAACTTTTTCTATGTAAAAGTTGCTTTAGTTTTTACCGACAACTCAGAAAATGTGTCAAATTTGCGACGATTTTGGGTGGTTTGGGCGGGGTGGGGGGCATGGCCCCTTTGGCCCCTGATCGCCTTGCACTGGCCTTGGCTACGTCTGCAACACACTCACATATTTATTTGGAAGTTATATTTACCAGCGAAACTTAAATATTACTGACTCAGCACTCACGCTTCACATACAGGGGAAATGTGAGTAAGTTAACCGTATGAGCCACTGGATTTCTTCCGCTTGTCAATCGTTCCTGTATCTTTTCCTCTTAGTCGCGACAATATTACGGTCTTTCTGTTTCTGTTGAATTGCTGCCGCCATCGCGACGTATGGCCTATGGGAGTGAGCTGCTGGAAAAATGATGTTCTTCATGCTCAGGAGTAAAATGTGAAAAAGTCTCGTAATTCGTGCTAGCTCTGTTTAAATGTGCAAATATTGTCTTGTTTCGTGATGCTGTAGCCAATAGCCATATGTCAGCGCATATGTAAGACAGTCGGCGTTTGCAGAAAGCTGCATTTTTTTTGCCACGAGCACGATTATCCAAATTTGGTCGCGGTGGGGTAAGAAGAGCCAGTTTCGCCAGGCTATATTGAGGCATTGCCCAAAGCACACTAAAATGGTGAAGTTTATTCTTTGAGGTTGTGGTTGTCAAAAAGTAGTCTCTCATTGCAAATAACTTATTGAATCATCTATTTTGACAAAAGTAAATAAATTTTATTGATTCTTATATACGTCTTAACATTATGCAAATGTAGAGATGAAAACAAAAATTAACTTTAGCATTCGGTTATATACCTACCTATAGGGGAGAGTGGGGTAAAGCGGACTAGCTAAGCAATGACGCTACATATTTTTTAATGGCAACTGGCAACCGAATTTTACCAACAAATGTGTCCGAAGAGAAGTTTCGTGTTTCAGCTCTGATTTTTATTAGGATGAACTTAATCTAAGACTAGGTCTGTAACTTGGCGTAATTCGGCACTGAATATTTAAAAAAAATGTTTCGGGTTGGTAAACAAAATCGCGGGGCAAAGTAAACCTCTATAAGCGCTGCCTTCCACTTCGATTAAAAATAGGCAATGTTTATTTAACATATCTTATTTATTTTTCTTCATTGTCCAGGTATCGTCGTTTCAAAATACTGCAATAATGCTCATGATAATACCAGTGGTGGGCACAGCTCCGCTAATGCGCGCTAACCACTAATTAGAGGACTAACTTTTCCGTTTTAGCAGATTAGCGTTTTCGCTAATTTTGGAACCGTTTAGTTAGTTAGTTTATTTGCTTTCCAACGGTTGACGCCCAATGACGGTGAAGTCATGATTAAAATATAATCACAATACAACACAATCACATACACGCATACGCACATAAGAATTAAATACGACTAGACTGACAACAAAATAGCTAAAATATATACCTTATACATAAATACTAAAATATATATAGTAGCATAAAATATCCTAAAATGTTGAGTTAGATATCATTGTTGCGTTTTACTTTCTTTCGACATTTTATCTTTCGACTTTTATCGAATACCTTTGTACTATTCGACTTTTAGCGTGTTGACTTTTGCCATGTTTACTTTTTTACCTTTTCGACTTTTTACTTTCGACTTTGGTGATGTCGCTTTTACCCTTGACTTTTATCCCTTGATTTACGTCCATTTACTTTTTATCTTTTACTTTTTACCCTGGAATCATCTTAGGTATACCTACACTATAAATTAGGAATAATCTGGATTTCGATTCTTCAATCTCTGCATGCCCAGCTTGATCAACTGGCCTCACGAGTTGGATCAACTTGCCCCACCTATGGCCATGGGTTAAGTTGAACATCACGTTACATTTTATTTCGTGCTATTTTTTAAAACATAAGCAATAGTTGTGAAAAAGTAGCAGCAAAGGAACTATCAGTAGGTGCATATTATGTCAAAAACTATACTTCATCCCTTTTAATATGTCCACAATGTCGACGAAGAAAAAAGTGACTCATCTCTCCACACCTTCCCCTACCGAAATGCTTCTGTAACTAGACGAGCACATATTTTGTTAAGTTCGACTGACGTGGCCCGTGGGGTGAGGATCCAAATCGTATTATTACCCATGCAGCGTATTGATACCCATTACCCATGCATTGTTGTTGGCCGTTCAGTTCCAGAACGGTCAAAAATAAATTGGAATGCATTATATTTTCACAAATATATACATTTCACAACCTTGTAGGATTACATCTTTACCAAATAACATTATAATAGCTTTCAATTGTTTGACGATTTATCTCCTTTTGCAACGCGTACCAGTCAAAGCGGTTAAATTTGGTAAAGTACTAGTAATGCATGCATGGCATGAAGCAGACGGAGCGAATTATTGCATTTGTGTCCGGCAACTGTAGCACGTGTAAGATCCACGCGACATTACATAAGTAGATTTGTTTCTGATTCTCCAAAGATTCGTTGGGAGAAGATTTATTGGGAGTCCTACGCACGCTGCTTTATCCCAGCCTGCATTTGTATTTTTGTTTATTTATGGATATGTTTATTTGTTTATGTTTATTTTGTTTATTTGAGGGAATTGTCACCAGGATCCAAAAAACATCAGCACAATCACCCCGGCTCTAAATTATCTAGATGCCTTAGGATTCGGAAGACCCTTGTGACAACGCGACGCCATTCAAAGTGCATAAGGTACTGCGTGTGGACGGCATGCCGCCGAGCTGCGCGCTTGTTTGTGACCCGCTTCCGGCTGTGTCGGACCGCGCACTCGCGCATCAGGAGCAGGGCATTCTCCACCTACCTAAGTGCAGGGCTAGCCGCTACCGCAGAATGCATTCTCATATCGTGCTGCTGTGGCCTGGAATTAGGCCTGTCCTTTGCACACCCGTGCCGTGCAGACCGTGGCGCTTTTTAGGTCCGCATTACCGGACCTAGCCAATTAATTGTGCAGATGCGTTTTCAAATTTTCCCGTTTATTATTACCGTTTGCACATTTTAGCTTTCTACTATTTGCGTTTTTACGATGGGATTATTTTGCGCGGAGATGTTTCGAGGCATTTTTAAGGTGTTTTAGGTGTTTTAGTAGTGCCCACTTCACGATGGACTAAATTGAAGAAAAATGTGTTAACCCTCGCCCGACGGGACCGTAGGACGAGGGGTCCAAAACATTTCTCGCAAATTGGTCCACGTGAAGCACGGTACAGCTTGAAACATTACAACATTTTTAAAAAGTTTTTAAAGATTTCGCGCGAAATGAGCCATCGTGAAAACGTTTACTGTTAGTGTCATCATATGTTCAGTTCTCTATAGCATTATCTACTGCTGTTGTGTGGGTTGTGTTTAGGATAGGTTACCGTTACTGCTATGTAATGTCAATGTACTGAAACCGTAAGGAACTTGTAATGTACTCAACCGTAAGAGCCACATCGTGGATGGTTTGAATTAACTGCATTGATTGATTGATTGATTGATGATGAAAGTTTCTTCATTTGTTGTATATTTTTTACGTAGCCTATACTATGAGTTAATTTACGACAAAATTATAAGTATATACCTTTGCATAATCAGTGCAGTGAAACTGGAATTATCCCTGAAACCCATGCACGCAAGCAAGCATTCAAGCAAGCAAGATGAAGACGGATTTTGGCCCATCTGTTAGACTACATTCGTTCGAACGCTTCGCGTTCTCACTCACTCAGTCTGAATAAACCGTCTGATCTCGTGCATTTTGCTGCCAGTCACATTCTTTGTTACCAAGAGCTGAACATGTAAAAGGGATGCGATTCCTACCTTAATGTAAACTGTTCACCTAAAACAAAATAACAAAATCAGAAATATCAAAAAAAAAAAAACGTCAGCTCAGTGGTTCAGTTAATGACTCTGTGACACTATGACGTTCGAGGTTCCGTATGTCCGCTGCAACCTCACGTTGTGACGCTGTGACCCTGCTCTGTGACGCTGTGACCTCGCAGTGTGACCCTGCTGTGACCCCGCTGTGACCGTGCTGTGACCCCGATGTGACCCCGCTGTGACCCTGCTGTGACCCCACTGTGACCCCGCTGTGACCATCCTGTGACCTTGTGACCGTCAGGTGCCAGCAGAGGACCTGCGGAAGGCCTCGCAGCTGATTGTGCGTGCTCTGGGAATCCGCGAACGGTACATGACCCAGTCGCACCAGAGTTTTCCTGATACGGCCGCCCGCTTCCTGTGCAGCGGTGCCGCCTCGTCCACGATCAGCCATGGCGTGCGCACCCACATTCATGGTCAGTCCGCTCAGTCAATCAGTCACAGTCAGTCACATCACAGTCACTCAGTCACAGTCACTCAGTCACTCAGTCACAGTCACTCAGTCACAGTCACTCAGTCACTCAGTCACAGTCACTCAGTCACAGTCACTCAGTCACAGTCACTCAGTCACAGTCACTCAGTCACAGTTCCACTCAGTCACAGTCACTCAGTCACAGTCACCAGCAGTTACGCACCCATATGCATTGCACAGTGTCAGTCACTCGCAGTCTACAGACTGTTCGGACCTGAAACTGCAGCTCCTTGTCCTGTAACCTGACAGCTCCTGTCTTGTGACCTGACAGTCCTGTCTTGTGACCTGACAGCTCTGTCTTGTACTGAAGCTCCTGTCTTGTTTGGACCTGACGACCCTGTTCATATGACTGACAGCTCCTGTCCTGTAACCTGGACAGCTTCCTGTTCTGTACCTGACGGCTCCTGTTTCTGTGACCTGACAGCTCCTGTCCTGTGATCTGACGGCTCCTGCCTTGTGACCTGACGGCTCCTCTCCTGTTCTGTGACCTGACTGCTCATGTCTGTGAGCTCCTGGCTCCTGGTTGGCCTTTGATCTTACCGGCGATCGGTAACTATACCATTTGTACGCTTATGCGGAACAGTTAACTTCAGTTGACCAATATAACAATTGAATAGACAGTTCCCAGTACATGACACATTAATTATGTTTGACTTCAAAAACTAAGAGCTCCTCTGTTTTATTGTAATTGATAATTGAACTTAACGTCTCCCATACGCGTGCACCAGATAATTAAGCGTTGTGCTTTCAGCTGGTGTAAACAGTAAGTACCTAACTTATTCGAACAATAAGAAGCTGTTTCCGACAGTAAGTAGTCGGCCGCGTGCCTTTTTGTCCACTAACCCACAGGCCACATGTCACCCTGGTGATGTGCGTGACTGCAGTGTGCCGCCCCAGCACGCGCCACGTGTGAAACTGTCGGCGTGCCTATGTAGTGTGCCACGTGTGCCATGTGTGCCAGTGCAGTGGTGCTAATGGTGCCAACTGCCAATGGTGCCAACTGCTAATAGTGCCTTTGCGCAGTGAGACTGGTGCTGTCTGATTGTACAGACTATGGTTGGTGTTTGGGTGTGTTCTGAACTTTGAACCATTGGCTACCCTTGTTCTACCCTTGTTTTGCGGTGCCAACTCAGTTGAAGTCAGCATGTCGGCCGCTGTATGGAGTTAACACGCGTTTAGGACGGCAGCGTAAGTACAGTGAATACTCGCATTGTCTGCAATCTGAAACTTACCTGTAGATCCGAATTCCGAGTGTGCATTTGAGACACACACATGCTTGGATTACCTCGGTATAGTACAATGTATATACGTTTTTTATTCCATTTACATGCATCACGTAGAGACCAGACTGGTTATTGATTAAACTTTTATTTGGAATGATTCAATCTTGATTCATTTCTGGACCTGAATGATTCAATCACCGTTCGATTCATGTATACATTTGTATTGCATATTTATTATTTCCTATTAAAAAATCAATAGAATATTTTAATCGATTCACGTTTAATTCAAAATTAAAATATACTATTGAATTTATGTCAAGCCGATACAAATGGAAACAAAAACTTATATGTGATCAATGCAACATTGTCACAGCAATAATATTTTAGTATAAATAAATGTTGCCACTGGAACTGCATTGCATTTGCACAATTCACCATATGCACTTGAATCGTTCAGAATCGTAAAATCTGTTGATTCAATCAGCCTTGATTCCATGCGGGTTTTGATTTAGTCACGCTTTAAGAATGAAAAGATCTGGTGGTGAACCGATTCTTTTTTATTCAAGGAATTGTGATAATTTTTTCTCCAATCGATTCAATCAGAGTCGAGTCAATAACCATTCACGTAGAAACAGCCCGGGTCGGATCATGTTTACGACCTAAAGACACATGATCTGACCCAAAACACATGAAAATAGGCACATGACACATTTGTTTGGCAATTTAGGTAGCTATTATTACAAACTATGTCATTTGACAGCGTAATGACATTTGAAAGGCTCTCAAGTAGGTATTATCTAGGGATAACAAGCGAATTGTATTATCTATACCTATCAGGCTCCGTTTTCTGAGGGCATTACGATATGCGGGACTGTTACATTTAGGTAACCGCATTTGTCTTAATTTCCACGCATTTATCTTTCGGTGAGTTTACAATAAGAGGAATCTAAGAATTTACAACTTGTATCATGTACGACTCTTTTCAGATTTTGATAATGATTTCGCCTCGCTTCCTGAAGATCTGTGATTTCTTGAAGCGGACGGAATATTTACCAAAATAGAACAGCTGTATAAGCTATCCACCGTCTCGATGCTCATCGTTCATCATTAAGCTATACCATTCCCCAGGCCACCGTTGGCTATGACAACGGTCCCTATGAATCGCACCATCCGAACATAGCCCTCATCGTGACCGCGACCGTGACCCGTGACCTGACCGTGCCGCAGAGCACCCGGTGCACGCGCCGTCCACCGACAACCCCTGGGATGTCGAGTGGCTGACACCGCTCGACTGCACGTTAGAGATGGTCAATGGCGTGTACCAGGTCAAGGACGCCGAAGGCAAGGTCAAGGACCACGTCTACACAGAGAAGGAGCAGTTTCTGGCCGACTTCGACTACTTGTGCACCATCATCGCCGACGGGCCGCTGTAAGTATGGACTGCTGGACTGTGTCGGTGTGGGACCGCTGTGATGAGCCGATTACCGATGCTGCTTAGCATTCCTAGAGAAGGAATTATTGTTACACATTAAAAAAGGTATGCTCCTCGGTGGAGTTTCTTCTCTCTTGTTGATTTAATCAACACGTGTTTCAATTATCGAATGGTAAAGAATGTTTAATTTGATCTTTCGCAAACTTACCTTGGAAAATTTCATTAATAACTTTACATTGACATCACCGTCCTTAGCCATCTTTGCCACGACTTGTAGATAGACTGACATCCATTGTGTAGTGATCTACTGTCTCCCACCATCCTCCTCTGCCGCCCAGATCCACCATATCCCGGCCTCTGACCCCGTGCCTACCGTGAAGACCAGCAAAAAGGTACCGTGGCATTCTGGGCACACTGCTCTTGGCGTTCTCTGTTCTCACTGTCACATAAATAGCTCCAGGACCATGACAAAACCGTGTCGAGTGATATAGAGACTACAGCCTCAGGTATACAGACAATATGAAGTGTTTCGTACGGCGGGGATGAACAGGTTGACGGGATGTGTTGGAGCGAGCTACGGGTTTTTTTCAGAAGAGACACCGTTTTTTCATTTAATAGTGCTATAAACGAACCCTAGCGGTACGGCCGTGACGTCCCGCCGCGGAAGTTGGACCGATTTATGGTCGCTAGGGCCACTTATTGGCGTTATCCGGTGGGCGGTGATTGTCGGTCGGGGCGGGGCTCGCAGTTCAGCTTCTAGTGGCCATTGTCTTCACTTCAGTGGCCCTGTCAGTGGCCTGTCACCGTCCCTGAGACTGAGTCAGAGGAGCTGGCGGGCGCCACTGGAGACTGATCGACCCAGAGCGCGGGGGGGGGGGGGGGGGTCCACGGTGTCTCTGGGTGATTTTAAAACGGCTCAAGCCGCCAGTGATACTGTAATGGTAAGGGTACTTCATAGGCATGGGGATCCAGAGAGGGCCAGGGCATTCCCTTTGTCGACTGAGCGGGCACCTGCGTCTAGGGCACTCTGGACCCTGAGTGGGCATCGCGGCCTGAGTCCATGGCTCCTGAGGGCCTTCCGCCTAGGAATCTGCCGCCTAGGCACTCTGCCGCTGGGGGCCTCTTGTCGACCTGAGGACCTAACATTGGAAATTAAAAACTGGAATGGGACATCCCTAAATATAGCGGACCGAATCCGTCGAGTTGTCAGATTTGGGTATAGGTAGGGGCACCACTGCAATTGATGCCCCCCTTGACGATTTCCTGGATCCGCCACTGGTAGGAGCTCTGTGAACGACGATTACATGATGACTTTTATTATATACTTTAAGTGAACCTTAAATGCCGACGTGAGTGATACGGAGAAGCACACTAAAAAGCCACACTAAAGCCAGACACTAAAGCCTAGCTGTTCCGTTGATTTGTGAGACATAATTATAGGTCATCACTGACGAATGAATTCGTTGTCGATACCTTACTTGGTGCTTAAATGAAATGCCGCCAATGAGCAGGATCATAACATAACAGTTCCGTTTTTAGAAAAGAGCTGAACTGTATTAAAACTTGTGCATATTTTTTTGTATTCTAAATGTAAGCATGCATATTTGCTTCTGCTCTCCGTGATCTGCCTGCTGAGTGCTGACACTGCCTTGCCCGTGTCTCTCTCGGCAGGAAGTCGTTCTGAGTGTGAGCTGCTCGCCCTGTCTCTCTCAGAAGAAGTCGTTTTGACTGCTGAACACTTGAGCCCGTGCCCGTTCCTCTCTCTGCAGAAGTCGTTCTGAGTGATACGCCTGTCTTGCCGTGTCTCTTCGGCAGGAAGCGTTCGAGTGCGACGCTGCCTTGCCCGTGTCTCTCTCGGCAGGAAGTCGTTCTGAGTGCTGACGCTGCCTTGCTCGTGTCTCTCTCGGCAGGAAGTCGTTCTGTTACCGGCGGCTGACGTACCTGTCGTCCAAGTACGAGCTGCACGTGCTGCTCAACGAGCTGCGCGAGCTGGCAGCGCAGAAAGCCGTCCACCACAGGGACTTCTACAACGTCCGCAAGGTGCATATTTACAGCTACCCTGTTATTCCATTGCTTGTCGTTAAGTTGGGGAGTTTTCGACGAGGATAGCAGTAGGCATTACAAAATGCGTCGATATGGCATTCAAACATGTATTGTTGAATTATGAACACGTTTTGCCTGATAAAGAAATGTTTGATTGTTAACATTACGTTTTAATAATGCCTACAAAGTGGTTTTCGCGTTCTGTTGGGGGTCATTTTGAACCCCTGATGTTTTTTCCGGAATAGCGGGAAAACGGCTGCACGCAGCGCCGCCAAACTTTGTTCAGCTGTTTGGGCATCAATCGCCCACACTTTGTCAAAAATATGACTACAGGTCATCTCAGGTCAGGTCACCGGGTCACGTCAAGTGACATTGCCTTCCAGAATGCTTGTGATCGTGCCAAAGCCACAGTCTTTGTCCGAGATATTTGAAACTTGCAAGATTTTATAAGATCTTAAGTACCTACAAAATTGGTGTATTTCAGATTTTTTGCACCGGTTACCCAAGGTCAGCTCAATTTCCTGACCTCCGCATTATAAGTAAACGGGAAAATAAACAAATGCTTCCTACTCAGACAATATGCATAGGATCAGGTTGATTCTTTCAGAATGATGTTATTTTAATTTTTAGCTCACTCTTGATGACCAAGGTGCAAATGTTGCTCAGTGATCTCTGCAAGGTCATCTGAGGTCATCAACTCATCAGCAACTATTTGCTAGTAACTATTGATAAAATAAAATAAATAGAGACGAGCGGATGAAACCACTGTGTTTTCCCGTCTGGACGCGTCGCCCAATATGCAGCATGACTAAATGGGTCACTGGGTCACTAAATGACCTTGACTTAAGGTCAAACTTTGAAATTGACCTAACCAGGTCACCATATATATGTTTCAAAGCGCCTCGACGATACAAACATGATGGTATAAAAATCATTGCTCCATCATTTATAGATAAAAAGTTATTCAGGAAAACAAGTTGTATTACAAAATGCATTTTTTCAACCTTTGCAGCCAGGGGTGTTGACGCCTAACAGACAACTCAGACTAGTCGTACCACTTTTATGGACGTCCCAATGTGCCGCCACCGTCTAGGTACCGCCCTCGACGAGGCGCCGTCCCATACCCAGGTGCTGCCACTGACCGGACGCCACCCAAGTCAGGTGTCGTCCCTCAAAAGATGCCGCCCCTTTAGCCAGGTGCCACCCCTTCAGCAGGTGTCGCCCCTCAGAAGATGCTGCCCGTTCAGCTGGGTGCCGCCACTTCAGCGTGTATGCACCCCTTGCCAGGTGCTGCCCCCGAGCAAAAAGTCGCATTTTTCGCGTGTCAACGCCCCTGTCCGGAGCTTATACTATTGACAGCTATACATATTTTGAAGACACCTATGTCGATTGCATTTTTAATTTGTTATTTATATTTTGTCCGTTTGTTCCTAGCTATCATCGTTCCCGAGATATTTGGGGGTTGTTCGAAGCGAAGTTCTAACACTGGAAAATTTGACCTCTGGTGACTTCAATATTGACCTGAACCAAAAATGCTCTTGGCAAACTTTGAATGATCATGTAGAGAGCTTCAAACGCTTTTTCTGCGTCTTTATAGCCCTTTAAGTTTTCGAGTTAGGCAGGGGGGTCTTTTTTACCCCCCCTCCCACATGCGAAGTTTCTCGGAGGCCACCGGACGCGTCCTAGACAGATAGTCATCACGCAACACGACTGTTATTTGCCAAATACCACTAACATACACTTAATATGAGACACACGTTATATGGAATTCGGCGGCGGCAGATGGCAGAGGGCAGTTCGTTTCTTTTTCTCTGCCAGCCATGTGAGCGCGCATTCACATGAGATCTGCCTGGCCGGAACGCCCTGAGCTGCGGATGAAATCCTGAAAATTCGCTCGGCGACCACTGCCACTGTGTGTTAAACATAATCAACTGGACGCGATGACAATGACCTCGACCTGTCCTTGGTTAAAGAACTGCCAAAACATCCCGTTGTGGTGCTGTATCAGCTCCAATGAAATTCCCATCGTTTGGGGAGGGATGGGGCTTAGCCCCCCCTCCCATTGCCTCAGCTCCCTCCACACTGTGACCAGACGAAAGTGATCAAGTCGAGAGAAATGTTTTGTGGATTTGAGGATTTATTAGTAATCATTCCATGCTGATGCAGAGATTCAAAGGCCCTCACACAAACAACTTGCCTGGACGAAGCTCGCCCCTGATGTCTTTGTAAAACTGACAAGTTCTCTCTCTTCATTGAGACATACAATATTTGCTCGCTAATTGCGTAGTTGTCAATTTATGTTCCGCCCTCCCACTTTCTCAACATAGAATATCAGGTCTGATTGCAAAAAAAATCAAGTAACACACACACCCACTGTTTCAGGAATAAGGAGAAAAAATTTCTCATCCAAATCACATCATTGACATTAGGTTGGATATTGCCGAGTCGACAACGGCCATACAGCTGCACGCAGTTTGACATTCATGGTCGCTTGCTGTTGTCAGGTGGACACCCATATTCACGCCGCCAGCAGCATGAACCAGAAGCACCTGCTGCGCTTCATCAAGAAGATGATGAAGACCAACAGCGAGGAGATCGTCTGCATCAACAAGGCAGGCACGAAGATGACGCTGCGGGACGTCTTCAAGGAGATGAACCTCACGCCGTACGACTTGAACGTGGACATGCTGGACGTCCATGCGGTGAGAGCACCGGACATACCGTGTTCGCGCTGGTAGCATAGGTGTTGACCCGATGCTGAGTTCAGTTCTTCTGGAAGCGACTAGCAGAGAGCGTGCGGTTCATGTTTTTTTAGTCTCTGATGCTGAGGTGATATAGCCGAGATATTCAAAAGAAAAGGAAGGCAGTGTGTCAGTAGGTATGGGACAATGAATATGTATCACATTGAAGACTCTGATACGGATAAGGAAAATGTCATCGAACTGATTGTTAAAACATTGGGCGACGTGACATCTACGTGTTCACACGTGGCACTTGCCTCCCTCTATATCTCGCCATGCCTGGCTTTACCGCAGGATCGCAACACGTTTCACCGGTTCGACAAGTTCAACGCCAAGTACAACCCGGTGGGCGAGAGCAGTCTGCGAGAGGTGTTCCTCAAGACGAACAACTACATGGGTGGACGCTACTTCGCCAACATCATCAAGGTACAGTGCCGGAACGCTGCACTGGGAGACCCGTCGGCATATATTGGTATACGCCACGGGACTTGGGTACCTTGTTGGTGTTCTGACTGGTTCCTTGTTCACGTGATATGTTTTGCTCCCTGTTCACATAAAGTATCCTGTACCCTGTTCATATAGTGTTTTTTCCCTGTTTATAAAGTGCTCTGTTTCCTGTTCACATAGTGTTCTGTTCTCTGTTCACATATTGTTCTATTCCTGTTCGCAAACGGCGTTTTGTTCCTCGTTCACATCGTATCTGTTCCCTGTTCGTAGAAGTGACCAATACTGTTCGCATATGTGGTCTGGTCCCTGTTCCAAGGAGTTTAACGTCACTGCTTGTCCGGGAGTTCGTTCATGTGTTCACTGTTCGGCAGCGTAATTTTCGCTGTTCGCAGGAGGTGTAATGTTTCCAGCTGTTCACCACGAGTGGTAAAGTGTCGCTGTTCACAGAGGGTAAAGTTCGCTGTTACAGGAGGTGTAATGTTCGCTTGTTACAGGTAGGTGTAGTGTTCTCTGTTGGCAGAGTGGTAATGTTTCGCGTTCACAGGAGTGTAAGTGTCGCTGTTCACAGGAGTGTATTGTGTTCAGACAACACAGAAGGAGACATATATCAATGTGTTCACCGTTGCCAGAGTGTTAATGTGTTGCTAATCGCAGGAGTGATTCTGTGTCATGTGGCAGAGTTGTAATGTTTCACTTTTGTAAGAGGTGTTGAATGGTGTATCGGGATGTTCAGCAGTGTTAATTTGGGTGTCCGCAGTTGGAAGGTAGGTGTTAGATTTTCACTGTGCGGCAGAAGCTTTTAATGTTGCTTCACTGTTGCAGGAATTGTTGACTGTTCGCTGTTACCAGGAGTGTTGAATTTTGTTGTTCACTGGTCGCAAGGGTGCATTAATGTTTCGCATGTTGGTGTTATGTTCGTGTTTCACAAGGAGTGCGTTTTCGATCTGAGAGTAAGTATCAGTCTGCCGAGCCCCGTCTCTCCATCTATGGCCGCTCGCCGGACGAGTGGGACAAGCTGGCCAAGTGGGCTGTCGACAACAACGTCTACTCAGACAACGTGCGCTGGCTGGTGCAGACGCCGCGACTCTAGTGAGTGACGTCATCGGACCAGGTGCCCGACATCAAATATGCGAATCCGGTTAAAATCGGTTCAGCCTTCGCCAATGAAGGCTGCCATCGCCTCTGAGCGAGGACAAACAAATATTTTTCTAGTCTCCTGCATCAATGGTGCATTTCATGTTAGATTGATTTCTGACAATATATTGAATTAGTTTTTTTTATCAGACAGTGCTATAATCGTAATTGTTTACATAATATTGTAATCATTAACATATGTATTCAATTGTGACACTTGCTGGTTCGCTCCGTGCCGACATCAACACCGAACGTCTCTTGTTTAACCTCGCAGCGACATCTACCGCTCCAACAAACTGGTGAAGAACTTTGGCGAGATCATGAGCAACATGTTCAGACCGCTGTTCGAGGTTTCCCTGGCGCCGTCCTCTCACCCGGAGCTGCACAAGTTCCTGCAGCACGTGAGTAGATCCCCCCCTCCCCACCCCAGGTTAGCTGGCCCGGGGAGATGACATGCGTCTTCACCATAGCGCAGCGGCCGCAGTGATGTCCATTCCTTGGTAGCTAGCTGGGGTTTGACGACACTGTATTTGCGTTTTGGAGCCAAATCACTGATNGACATGGACTCTCCTCTGCCGGAGGACTGGACCAGCAGCGAAAACCCGCCCTACGTCTACTACATCTACTACACCTACGCCAACATGACCGTGCTCAACTCCCTTCGAGCGTAAGTTACCCTACGTCTACTACCATGCGTCCCAGACAAAAGTGTACTCAGATCATGGTCAATAACTTTTGTATTGGTAATCGGGATCACTTGATTCATTCACCAATGAACTCACAATAATATGGCAAAACAGAAAATATGACATACGCAGCACCACACTCGCACTTTCTCACAGTAGGTACTCGAGATGACCACCCTTGCGCTGCAGGACCATGGGAAAACGCATTTGTTTCCAGGTGTGTCACTGCCTTGTCGACCATCTCCTGCGGGATCCGTCCGGTTTCAGACCTTATTGCTGCCTTCAGCCCTTCCGTGTTGCGCGGCTAATTGACGTAGACCCGAGCTTTCAGGTATCCCCACAGGAAAAAGTCTAAGGGGCTTCCGGCGTCTGGTGAGTTGGACGCCCACTCCACATCAGTTTCCAAGCTGATGAGTCCTGCAGCCATTGCAGTGATCGTCGGGCAGTGTGTGGGGTCGCACCAGAGTGTCTTCATGGGTGCCTAATAACCCCAAGCCCAGCCCAGCCGAAACCATGAACACCAAGCCTTCAGACCCCAGACCGAGACCCATTTCAAATTCATAATATTGAGGGCCCATGCCCCGGTCCGGCCCCATTCATATTTGACAGATAATTCATTTTACAAAAATGTGCAACCATTATTTCTAACAGATTTTACTTGCATGCTATCAAAACGAGAAATAATATCACGCGCCTGTGGTATTGCTGTGGCTTTTGACTCAATCGAACACTTTTTCGGTCAACATTGGTCATACTGATCAGACTTTGGATCGAAACATGATTTGGGATTTTCAAATTCTTTCACCACTGCTAAGTATTACCATGATTTTATTGTTCTCATGTAATTGCCCAAATTTTATTGTTTAAGTGTCATTTAATCATTTATTAAAGCATATTTACCTGGTTAAACATCTGACTGTTAAATAAAAAATAACGGCAATTGACATGGACTAAAAAAATGATACCCATGCCCACCCCAGTACCTCTGCAAAGTCGAAAAATGCATACCCAGCCCAGAACAATCGGAAAGAATTGAGTGGGCACCCCATGGGTGCACCCAGCCCATGACACACACTGGGTCGCACCTATCTTTGTCTGGAACGCCGCCGCGATCAGTTCCAGCTTAACTTTTTTTTTAATTGCTCTACCCATTTCAGAATAAGGAACTTACATGGTGCTTTGTCTCTTCTGCGGTGATCAAAATCAAACTTTTTTAGGCAAAGCCGGCAAGTAGAGTTGAAGGATTTGTTCAAAATGTATGCCTCGATACCGAAGGTATTCTCCAAGTTGTTCCACATTCTACATGAACATTAACATGTTTTTCATACTTGCCACGATGTAAGTTACAAACAGGAGGAATTTAACAAATATCGCATGTGCAATACAAACTCACGAGCTGTTTGTTCGAGTTCACTTTGTTTTGGACACCCGGTACATCTACTACACCTTCGCCAACATGACCGTTAACTCGTCCAAGAGTACCTAAGTTACCTTACGTCTACTGCATATACATGCCCGTTCTCAACTCCGAGAGTTGTTACCCTACGCGTACTATACACACAATCTACTATATATACCTGCGTCTTCTACTCAGGGTTTGGCCCCACCGACTTTGTGTTCCACTTCACAATTTTTTACTTTTTGAAAAGGCGTCCTTATTTTTAAATATAAATTTTCAGCTATGAAACTAGGCAGTGAGCTCAAATTGGTCTGTCCTCTTTGGGGGCTTTGCTGGGCTCTGCTCTACCAAATGTGAGACTCGCCCATCTGGTTGCCACGATCGTCTGACGCCTTTCTGTTCAGTTGTTCACCGCTTAGAACTCGTCCCTTCCGACCGTGTTTCCCGTGGCGTGACATGTTCGTCCCATGTTGTGAACAGGGAGCGTGGTCTGAACACATTCGTGTTCCGTCCCCACTGCGGAGAGGCCGGGCCCGTCAACCACATGGTCTCCACCTTCATGATGGCGCAGTCCATCAACCACGGCCTCGGCCTCAGAAAGGTCAGTCACGTCGCCTGACTGGACACTGCACGATCCCTGGTAGTGGGGTCGTGTTTGGCGGTCATTTGCCGTCTATTGTTGCATACTGGTATTGTTGCTACAACATGGATGTTTTCTTTCTCTTCAGAAACTGTGTAACACGATAATTCGTGATTTTTAAGAATGACGAATGACGATGACGATGACGAGGTTTTTATGCCTTGTGATGAATGACGAAGCCTTTATGCCTTCGCTGACAGTTAATCCAGTGTAAATTAAAGCTACTGTGATTTGTTATCTCACATTTTGGTGCCTAAAATGCATCGCATATCCCTTGACTGTCTGATGGTATCTGATGATGACATGCTTGCGACGCGGCCTCCAACTCAAATCGTCAGTCCAGAGTCGCGCCATGTGCGGCTACCTCAGACATATCGTGGTATCAAAGAATCCGGTGTCTTCCCGCGTGTGTGCCTCCAGGTGCCGGTGCTGCAGTACCTGTACTACCTGGCGGAGATCGGACTGGCCATGTCGCCGCTCAGCAACAACTCGCTGTTCCTCAACTACCCGCGCAACCCGCTGCCCGAGTACCTGGCGCGCGGCCTCAACGTCAGTCTCTCCACCGACGACCCCCTTCCAGTTCCCTTCACGCAAGGAGCCACCATGTTGAGGAGTACAGCAAATCGCCGCTCAGGTACGGCCGGGCAGGGCTGCTCCTCGGTCCCGTATGGTCTCGGTCCGTAATGTGTTCCCACTGTTCTTGAGCTGGTGCCGGGTTCGGTGGTCAAGATGTGAGGCTTCAAGCTGAAGCCTGAGCCGGGTGATGTTGGCACGGTTTCGGTTACGCCCTGTCCTGTAATTGGCGTGCTGCCTCCTTTCGATGCCGTGCACGGCATTCAACTACTCTGGCGCTATGCTCGACTGGGAGCGTTCTGACCTGCACTATGCTCGTACCTGGGAGCGTTCTGACCTGCGCTATGCTCGTACTGGGAGCGTTCTGACCTGCGCCATACTTGTACTGGGAGCGATCCGACCTGCGCTGTGCTCGTACTGGGAGCGTTCTGACCAGCTCACGTACCTCTCCCTCCCTCTGCAGGTGTGGAAGCTGAGCTCAACCGACATGTCTGAGCTGTGTCGCAACTCAGTTCTGCAGTCGGGCTTCCCGCACGACACCAAGCGGCACTGGCTGGGGCCCAACTACACGCGCGAGGGCGTGGCCGGCAACGACGTGACGCGCACCAACCTGCCCGACATCCGCGTCTCGTACCGCTACGAGACGCTGCTGGAGGAGCTGTCCACCATCTTCCAGGACGTGACGCCTGATCCGGTGGACGAGGTGCAGCGCTACATGCAGCGGCGTAGCGACGACACACGCGGCGAGTCTTCAGAGCCGGCCGCGCGCTGAGGCGGACACTGACATCTAGCGGGGGGAGATGGAACTGCAGGTTATGGCGTCAGTCGCACTCAGGTGGTGCCGCTGTGGAGATCGGCGATAGACGTCAATTTTTTCTTCGTTTGGGTTGTTGTATAGTTATTTTTTGATATTTTGACATGTCGGACGGACTGGCGAGCGTTCGATGTATAAACAACCCTGTTTGCGTGCGGAATTTTATGTAGGTTCTAGCCTAGCATATCGTAGTCCAATGAATGTTAAAAAGCTTTTCCTAACTTAGACCTGCACCTGGTGCTGGGGAAGGTGGTTAAAGGGAGAAACCTGTTCCTGCTACTGCTTTTCATTCGATGGGAAGTTTTAGCAAGGATGCTACCGATGGTCTTTTCGCCTCTATAGGAGCACGGTTGTGACTGTCAATGTGCATCATGTCTACCGCGATTGCGAACGTGGGAAAATAGAGATATCCCACAATGCGTCTTTTGAAGCATTTTATTTTGATCGACCCGAATCCAGTGTTCCTCCCTTCTTGGTCACAATATTCCGGTCGAATAGGAAGCGTGGAAATGGATGGGGTATCTAACCTTCGATAACCTCTGCCGTTCGTGTGGGAAATGTTAGTTATACGGGAGCTGACTTCAGCAGCCAGCGATGTCAGTGTTATTATAAGACGCCACGATGTCAACTCGCTGAATAAACGACGCAGAGGTACTGAATGGCCGGTCTTCTTGACCATGAGGGACGATTTCGACCCAATCTCAGATTCAGATCGATGACAATTTACAAATCCAATGTATATTTTACATTATGTGGCAATGCGGGTGAAATATCTGTAAAACGGTCTCACCAGCACAACGTAAGCTAAGAAGTCGCCGTCTCACGACATCCAAAGCACTTGGAGACCAGCAAGAAGAGCACGTACCAACACGGCCGGCCTTCATGATCAAACTATTGACGCCTCCAATAGGGCGCGTTGTATGAGGTAATTTCACCTAAAATCGGTCACCACCACAATGCAGTGTGCATGCGTCGAGATTGTTCCTTTAAAACAGCAAACTACAGACTCAGCAAGATGTCTTTGTTCCAATAGCACTTCAGGTCACAATCGTCGGTAACTCGAGATTACACGTGATCAGCACTGTCAGAACGCCAATAGCACTGCTAGAACACGAGTACAGGAGAATTGCAATCATGCCAATCCGTGGTTCACCGGACACCTAACCCCTGCCTGCGTCTCCAATCTCACCGTAGTTTTCAGGGGTGGGCGTAAACCACTCCCCAGACACCTGCAATGTGGTGTGAAATTCCGCACTCGAGACCTTCTTACGGCGTTCAAACCCGGCTCAATTGATGAACCATGCTTCATACCAAGCCTTTGTACATTCAAGCCGCCACCACTCAGCACTCACGCCTCCCGTAGTCCCCCCCCCCCGAAGGTTTGTGGCGGCTGGAATGGAGCGGTCTTCCGACCGATCAAGACAGTCGCCACGGCGACACACTAACAGTAAAGGCACGCCCCGCCCCGCCCGTCGACAGCGTCACAGAACACCACCTCGGCTGCTGGCCCGCTGCTCTGTCTGCCGACAGGTGGTCGGTGTGCTCCGCCATGCCCCACCGGGCCGGCGGTGTAGAACCCGTCCTATCCCGCCCTCTGGACCGCTCTACTTCTTGGCCGGCGTCCGGTAGGTGCCGACCACGACGGCGTGGTCGCGCTCGTACGGCTCCAGGGTCAGCTGCTCGGCCGGCTTCAGCTTCTCAGCCATCAGCTTCTTGACCTCGCCGGCGAACACGGCCTCCGGCGCCGCCGTGCTGTCGATGCAGTTGGCCTGCGGGGTGGGAACAGGGGCGGGGTGAGACAAGATGGGAACAGGGGCGGGGTGAGACTAGATGGGAACATGGGCGGGGTGAGACAGATGGGAACAGGGGGCGGGGTGAAGACAAGATGGGAACAGGGGGGAGTTGAGACAGTGGAACAGGGGCGGGGTGAAGACAAGATGGGAACAGGGGCGGGGTGAGACAAGGTGGGAACAGGGGCGGGGTGAGACAAGATGGGAACAGGGGCGGCAGTGTCAGAAAAGTGGCCCGTTTCTCAGTTATTCTGAACTTGGGAAAATTTGTTCCGTGAAAACTTTGACTGTAAAGAATGCTTTTTGTTTTTAGTCCTGTGGTGCAAATGGCTGAAGACAAAAAAAAAAGTAGGAAAGATAGAAACAAATAACATACATTTATTTTTACAGGCTGCCAATTTTCCCTAGAGCGATGTTTTCTTTCTTCCTATGGTGATGGCAGCGTGTAAAAATAACTATGTTTATTGTTGTCTTATCTTTTCTCCAAGCCATTTTTGTTCTGCTTGGCATGAAATTTGTTTCGCCGCTGGCGAAAAATTTGTTCTGCAAACTGAGATCGTAGAACCACTTTTCTGACCCTGGGGCGGGGTGAGACAAGATGGGAACAGGGGCGGGGTGAGACAAGATGAGAACAGAGGCGGGGTGAGACAAGATGGGAACAGGGGCGGGGTGAGACTAGATGGGATGCAGCACCGTCACTGACGTCAGCGTCACACACATGATAACGCCGGACGGGCGGCAGCCGGGGCGAGACGAGAACGGAAAGAGGGGTGCAGAAACAGGAGGGGGAGTGAAGTGAAGAGAACCTGAACCTACGAACACGGCGCCGGTGTGCTGCAGCGCGACCAGGGACAGGGAGCGTCCCTGTCGGTAGTATACATCGCACGTCACGACGTTTCTTAGCTATACAACTGCATCATCCAAGAACCAAAGGGGCGTTTTAATTTTATGCAAGGATGGCTACAAGGTCTTGGAAATTAATGGTCCTGGTGTACAATTGGTTAACAAAATAAGCATCCCACCAGGTTGTTATATATGCTGAGCACTTCATTATTACAATCAAGCACCAAAAGAACCATTACTAAATAACAACGCACTCGGCACTGTGCAGGACAAGTTTCCAACCCAGCGCAGTTCACATTGCCGCTCACACGCACAGACACAGCCCCACGCCACCACGAGGCTCACCTTGATTGAGATGACGAAGTGTCCGCCGTTCTTGAGGAACTGGTGCGCGTTGATGGCCACGATACGCGCCTGGTCGGGCTGCGCCACGTCGGCGAACACGCAGTCCACCATGCCGACGAGCATGCGGTACTTGTGCGGGTGGCGCGCATCCTCGATGATGGGCACGATGTTGT
Organism: Semibalanus balanoides; assembly: GCA_014673585.1. NCBI lineage: Eukaryota > Metazoa > Arthropoda > Thecostraca > Balanomorpha > Balanidae > Semibalanus > Semibalanus balanoides. The sequence continues at coordinate 75,145 of VOPJ01011475.1, forward strand.
TGCGCTTCTTGGCCACGTTGATCAGATCACGGCCGGACCGGTGCGAGAACTCGACGGCGTAGACGAGCCCCTCGGGACCGACCACGTCCGACACGTGCGAGACGGTGGTGCCGGAGGCGGCGCCCAGGTACAGCACCTTGCTGCCCGGCGGCATGTGGATGGCGTCCACGCCGCCGAGGATCGCCGCTGCCAGCTTCGATCGGAACGGGTTCCACACCCGGTACTCGACCTTCTCGCCGGCCACCTCCGGGTTGTCGACCGAGATCCTCTTCTCGCCGTACACGCTGTCGCCGGGCGCCATGTTGAGGGTCACTAGTGCGTCCTCCTTACCGCGAGCGATGAACACGCCCTCGTGCCTGTGGGGCTCGATGACGACCGCCTTGCCACCGCGCATGCCGCCGCGGCCACGACCGCGGTCCCCACCGCGGCCGCGGCCCCGGAAGCCGCCGCGGTCGCCACCACGGCCGCCCCTGAAGCCACCACGGTCGCCGCCGCCACCCCGACCGCCCCTGAAGCCGCCGCCGCCACCCCGACCGCCGCGATCTCCGCCGCGGCCGCCACCACCGCGGAATCCACCTCCACGCGGTGAGAAGCCTGCCGAGAACGGAAACAGTGAGCCGTCAGCGGACACAGTAAACGGTCAGCGGACACAGTAAACGGTCAGCGGACACAGCCAGCCGGGAATGGACTCGGTAGTTGACCGGTGCAAGGTGAGGCTCCGTGCTGCAAAGCGCCAGTCACAAATCTCGGAAGCTGCCAACACAGCGCCGGTAATTACCTGGCAGCAGTGACCAGGGGAAAGACCGAGGGTGTTACGACGCAGTTAAATCAGTCAATGTAATTCGTAGACAAAATAAAATAATAAACCACCTGCAATAATTATATCCTACAATATCTTCGAATGTACATGTCGAGCGCTTTCAAACGTTTTCTCTACGTCTTTCTAGGCCCTTTAGTTTTCGAATTCTAGGGGACGGGTGTCTTCCCTGGGCACGGCGACGGTGGCACCGGCACGGATTTAAGGTTTTATCTATTGCTTAATAATGACGTCACCTTAAATTTGAATATGTATATTTATCAAGTTAAGTGACGTTTCAGATAAAAAACAAAATAATCGTTTTAGGTAGCACGTACTTCATATTTTTCACTAAAACGGGCGTATATTTGACAATTTTAAGAAAGGAGGGAATGTCCCTTTAAAGGAAAATGTTCAACTTTCCCACACAAATTGAGCTATTACATGAAATCGAGAGACGAGACCAAAATATATGGCAAATTCATCACAGTTTGCATACAAACTTTCCTACCAAAATATATCTTAAGTTTAAGCTGATAAGCGTTCCACAATTTAAACGATCGGTACGCGTCAGTTCTTTTGATCATCAAACTACGGGCTTTTCCCGTTTTTTATATAATTTTTTAACGCAAAGGAACATCAAATATATTTTGCGTTCTGCATGCTATGATTATATGCCCACCGATCCTCTACAATTAAAAGACATCGACTAAAAGGGTAAAGAAATTAGCAGATAACCACAAACCGATGCTGTTCAACCGGTGGCAATTAGTTAGTGATTGGCGACCATTAATTTGTTGAAAAATTTATTTATTTATTTTCACAGTTAGGAGTTCTGTAGTTTTCGTTTCTCTGTCTGTTCTTTACGCAATAAGCTTTTATGTAATAATAAAAAATGAATCGTTCCCTCCCCAATAGCACAGGCAATTAAATCGGAACCTCATCGGATGCACATGAACGGCCTCGGCCACTATTCGGGCCGGCGATTGGGCTTCATTGGACCAAGCAGGGACGTTGTCACGCTTCTTGTCGCCACTTAACTTCATTTTTGCCCATGAGTTTTAACAATTAGGACATGGCGATACGACGATGTTGTCAGTGACCTTCATGAAGTAACTAGATACCTTTTCTTGCAAACTGACGACTTTTTAAAAGTTTTTTTACTAACTACGACTTCATACTACTACCTAATAACTGGGCATACGAGGTTCGTTATAGTGGGAGACACCACGATAGGCAATTGCCAAAAACCAAATTTCAAAACAAATATGTATATTTGACTGTTGACTACCTAGTATTTAACTAACTCTAGTTTGAAAGAAGGGGATAATTTTATTGGACTATGAAATTTAAATTATGAAATTTAAATAAACATATTTTTTNCGCGCGGGTTAAGGAAGCATAAGCTTCTGTAGTGAAATGAGGTGAAATTTACCGACAAATGTAATTGGAATGACAAACTTGCAGCGACCATTACTGTATTACTTCTTTATGTTTTACCGTTATGATTCTTTCATGCTGCCTTAAAGCGAATATTAAATGAACTTGTGATTTTTAGCACTGAGTTCTTATACAAGGGATGCAAGAGTGACTTTTTCAAGGTTAAAGACGTTGTGTACCCACTCCAGCCTAGGCGTCATGCATATTTATGTAAAGGATAACATATCTATCAATTGGAATTAATAATTTTACCCCAAAAATAATTCCAACTAACTTAAGCCGCCTTCACACCGGACGCGGACTACGCGTTCGCATGCGGACTCCGCGTCACCATGCGTAAACGCTGCAATGCCTTTTGATTTTACAAGTGGGTCACTGCGATGATCTGAAGGTGCACCGAGGTTCAGAACGGCTGATGAAATCGTTTGTGCACTTGAATTGATTGGTGCTTTACGGCGAGAAAAATCGGTCTTAGCCGTTGCTGAGATTCCATGTTGCTGCACAAACTTTACACCGCAGTTTGGGCAGCAACATGGAATGTCAGCAAGGGCTGGACCGATTTTCTCGCCGTAAGCACCAATCAATTCAGTGCACACGATTTCATTAGCCATACTGAAACTGGCTACTTCTTTGTTTGTTTGTTTATTGGGGTTTTCGGGCGCGCCGACAACTAAGGTCAATTTGCGAAACTGGCTACTTCAGGTCATCGCAGTGACCTTGTAAATCAAATAGGCATTGCTGCGTTTATGCGTTGGGGCGCGGAGTCCGCATGTGGACGTGTAGTCCGCGTCCGGTGTGAAGGCGGCCTTACACTTGTATAATCCGCTCCTCCGGATGACAACATGAACAGCATATTGGTCATTAGTTGTGCAGTTGGTCTATTATGTATCTTCCCTTTTTTAGCTTTTAAAAATCATCTAATTTTACTTCTGTGTACATACTACATGAAAGACATATTTCAGGGAACATGTGGATTGTAACAGCTACCTAGATAGGTACTAGCGGTGTCAATCGGTAACCAAAATTTTGGTTACCGAAAAAAATGTGTGACCGATTTGGTAATCGGTCGGTCAAAGCTTATAACTTTTGGACAGCTTTTCGGTCAGCTAATCTTGTAAATAAGTATACTGTTTAAAAATCGGTCAACTTGGACAATTTTTGGCCTTCAACCAAAATCGGTAAATATTTGGACAACAAAATGCCCTCCTGTTTGGTTATTGGATTGGTTATGTTGTCTAGGAAATTTTGGGGAGAAAATGGACATCACTAGTAGGTACCACATGTTTCCCTCTGTATTAGTCCGTTTCATGTAACATAAGTGAAATTAGATGAGTTTAAGTAAACTAAAAAAGGGAAGTCACATAAGTATGCAAATAAAAACCGGACTGTACATGGGTTAATTGAGTCATGTCAATTTTCCCAGGGTCTCCCTGTGCTACTGATGAACGGGTGAGCTGATCAACCATTCTTTGAATCTAATATCTGAATTAGCGCGTTTACAAATTCAATACTGATCGTGAGGTCTTCAAATTGTTTGTTTAATGGTGCATTTTAGTTTTCATTTCAATTACATAATTTCAACAGTTTGAAGGATTGGCTAATATTTGTGACAAACTTCTGAGAAATGGCTCAATTTGCGGCGGTTGCTCGCTGAACAGTTTATCAGTAGGTCTGGCTGCCGCTGTGTGACAGTGTAATCCCCAGAACACACACAGCACAATCCCATGTACCAGCGCCCGCCCACTTAGCTACGGACCGCTTCACCAACGCTGGTCGGCAGCGAAGCAATTTTCCGAGGCAATTCGGAACAGGTCTGGCCGAGACCTTATCACCGCGGCGAAGCAGGGCGCTGGGACACGTTGACACCGGGCTCGGCCTACACAATACAGTGTATCGGGTGTTCCGAATCATGCCACCCAACAGACCTGGAAACAGGTCACCGTTCGGTCCTCTAGCAAAATACTTATGAAAAGTTTTCCGGAAACTTGCTTTGCACTAACGGCACCTTCTGAATTCGTGCCAGGAAAAGCAACATACATAACATGTTTATCGATAGCAAGCCCTTAGATCCGCAGCCAGCGGAAACTTCATATACAAATATCTCACTGTTGTTGTTCTTGTTGTATGAATTCAAAGGTTTCATAATCGTGAAGCAGGTATTTGTATAGTTTTATTCTGCTGGTGCCGGCGCGACACCAGCACCAGTCTTAGACCAGTCTAACGTGGACGGTGACTGTGGCGTGCTCCGTCCCGTCTTACCGGCCTGGACGTGGAACGGTGACTGTGGCGTGCTCCGTCCCTGTCTTACCGGCCTGAACGTGGACGGTGACTTGTGGCGTGCTCCGTCCCGCCTTACCGGCCTGGAACGTGGACGGTGACTATTGGCGTGCTCCGTGCCCGTCTTAAACCTGCCTGGACGTGGACGGTGGGACTTTGGCCGTGCCCGTCCCGCCTTTACCGGCCTGGGACGTGGACGGTGACTTTAGGCGTGCTCCGTCCCCGCCACCGGCCTGTGGACGGTCGACGGTGACTTTGCGTGGCTCCGTTCCCGTCTTTTACCGGCCCTGGAAACGTGGACGTGTTGGGGACTTTGGCGTGCTCCTCCCGCACTTTACCGGCCTGGACGTGGACGGTGAACTTGGGCAGTGCTCCGTCCCGCCTTTACCAGGCCCTGGGACGGTGACGTGACTTTGGGCGTGCTCCCGCCCGTCTTACCGCCTGGAACGTGGCGACGGTGACTTTGGCGTGCTCCCGTCCCGCGCTTACCGCCTGGACGGTGACGGTGACTTATGGGCGTGCCTCCGTCCCGTCTTACCGGCCTGGACGTGTGACGGTGACTTTGGCGTGCTCCTCCCGGCCCTTTACCGGCCTGGACTGGACGGTGACTTGGCGTGGGCTCCCGGGGGGTGGTTCCGCCCGGGGGGGGCTCTTCCTTACCGGCCTGGACGTGGACGGTGGACTTTGGCGGTTCTGCTCCGTCCCGCCTTACCGGCCTGGACGGTGACGGTGACTTTTGGCTGTGCTGCGTGCTTCCGTCTTACCGGCCTGGACGTTGGTCACGGTGACGTTTGGCGTGCTCCGTCCCGTCTTACCGGCCTGGACGTGGACGGTGTCTGTGGCGTGCTCCGTCCCGTCTTACCGGCCTGGACGTGGACGGTGACTGTGGCGTGCTCCAGGCCGTCCGGATCGCAGTAGTAGGTGCCAGAGTCGGCCGGATGCACGTGGCTGATGAGTACCGTGCTGACGGTGCGGCGCAGCTCATAAGAGGTCCGTACACGGACCCCGACCCGCGACCGGTCAAACTCCACCAGCTGACGACACAGAGACGGAAAGAGAGTCGAGAGTATCGGGAGCGATTAATAAGAGAGTCCTGTTACACGGACCCCGCAACCCGCGATCCGGTCAAACTCCACCAGCTGAACGACACAGAGACGGAAAGAGAGTCAGAGCTAGAGGATAATAAGAGGTCCGGTACACGGACCCGACCCGCGACCGGTCAAACTCCACCAGCTGACGACACAGAACGGGAAAGAGAGTCAGGAGCTTAGAGGATAAATAAGAGGTCCGTACACGGACCCCCGACCCTTTTTGCGACCGTCAAACTCCACCGATGGACGACACAGGAGGCGGTAGAAAAGAGAGTCAGAGCAAGAGGATAATAAAGGGTCCGTACACGGACCCCGACCCGCGACCGGTCAAACTTCCACCAGCTGACGACACAAGAGACGGAAAAGGAGGAGTCAGAAGCTAGGAGGATAATAAGAGGTCCGTTACACGGGACCCCTGACCGCGACCGGTCAACGTCCACAGCTGACGGGACGGACATGGAGACGTGAGAAGAGAGTGTCAAGAGCTAGCAGGATAATAAGAGGTCCGTACACGGACCCCGACCCGCGACCGATCAAACTCCACCAGCTGACGACAGAGACGGAAAGAGGGTCAGAGCTAGAGTTCAAAAGTCAACGTATGTATATGTTCTCGGCATGACATTGATAACAACCTAAAGGCCCTAGCCTGAGCTCATAGTAATGCCACCTCAGGTAAACCAGACTGAACAATTTGAATGACAATGTGGTAGAGCAAAATAAAATGAGTCGCATTAGATTGAAAATGCTTTTGGTTTTCGCTTCACTGACATCGCTATTGAGTTTACTTTTCCATAGATTTGCAAACGAATTATATAACAATCTTCCAGTGCTTAATGAAAAATAGCGTTTGGCTAGGAAGAACGGCGACGATGATGGGCATATTAGATTAACCTGATTAATGGCCGCACTAATGACTTTGTCGCTCATGCTCTTGCTCACACGGCGCAGTTTAGACTCCCGCCGAACAGCGAAGAACAACGAACCCTCCCATAAAGAACAACGAACGCTGCCCATAAAGACTGACTACAACTACAAGTAGGACTAATGTAGACATCACAGCATCAATCAATACGAGCCCATTGTGTAATGCGACGTCATTGTAAGCAACTAATCAGCAAAATCAGACCAAACAGCCAAACAGCAGCAATTGGTCATCGTCTGAAAAGACTATGTTTTGTTAACAGTAATGCACATTATTATTTTACTTATGCGTATTTTGCACTCCCAAAAAATACATACAAGCTACAAAAACATTTCCTTCACGAAAATAATAAATTATGGGAACAGCGTGACCAAGCGAGTGAAAACTAAACCAACAAAACATCATTCTAGCCCTGGCAATTCAATATCAAAGTTTTGGTGATTTTATATTGAATTATGATGGAATCAATTGCTATTCTATTGTGCGTTTTCCAAGTATTTCAAGCTGCTAACTAGCTTATATTATAATGGTGAATAAACTTGCAACCGTAGGCATGTGTTTTCTTATATTGGCTTTCTGTGGTGTGCTGTGGTCAGGTCACGTTGGAGAAGGCGGGGAGGTGTATCCCCCACCACAGTTTGTTGGAGGGGTTCGGAGGTGTCAAACTATGGGAGATACACCATTCGAAAGCGGAGCTCTCTTGGAATCTACCGATGTCAGTATATATATATATATATATATATATATATATATATATATATATATATATATAATATATATATATCATGATCGGCAGCGGCCGCGCCGTGGCCTCTGACGTCACACTGTGTACAGCCTCGAAACTGGCCAAATGGGGCCAGCGTCCAGTCCCGGCCAGAGGCTACGTTTGGCAAATATGATTCATACAATTGTAAAAAAAGATAATGTCTGTCGGAGGAAGTTGGAAATTGGTCACGATTTTTTCGGATAGCTAGGCTAGTAGACAGAGCTAGGGTTTTCAATATACGATGCACCGTTTGTCCGTGATTGGCCGAGAGCCCGCTCCGTAAGCTGAATTCGGCGGCGCGCAGTGCTCAGCTCGCGTGTCGCGATGGGCGATTCTGCGCGTGAGGCGCAAGCGGGAGTGAGTCTTAGTGACGACAACGATAGCGCTTGGCTTTGATGCAGTCGTGCAATCAACCAAACCATCTAATGGCTTTGTATTCTATGATACCTTGACGTCCAGAGCATGACGAATCGGTAGACATATCATTGGTCAGCATTTTCGTCATACCATAGGCGATAGCCCCGGCGATTCGAAAGGGGTGCGATTTAGGACAAAATGTCGATTTACGAAAAAGGCTTTCGATTAATTTGGGAAAAATCTTCATTGGTAGATTCCACGTGAGCTCAGCTTTCGGATGGTATATCACCCGAAGTTTTTGACACCTCCGAACCCTTCTAACGAACCGTGCCACGAGCCGCAAGATATCCCGTATCAACTATCAGAAGGTAGCCGTCCTGAGCAGCTGAGCCGAGCCGCAGAGCTAAGCTGAGCAGGAGGCTGGTTGTTACTTGTAATATGTGATTTCAGGGGGGGTCCAGTTGGTGGAATAGTTTGATTGGCTTGGCTTGGACTGGCAGCCAGATTGAGTGAGACTGCTGTGTTAACTTTCTTGCGATGGAAACTATGAATCATGAGCTAGAGCCTAGTGACCTTTTTAAACTTGTTTGATACCAAGATATGCACTTCTCTAGTGACTAAGTGGCTAAGTTGTAGGTATACTCGCATTTATCTATCAAGCTTGGCTGATTAACGCCTTGCGTCTGTTGGACCTTAAAGGCGATAACCAAAGTTTTAATCCATTTGGTTGTCTGATGGTCATTTGCACTTCATCCATTTTGGTGGCAAAAGGCATCAGTTTTGTAATTTATGCTGAGGATGTCGCTTTAAATTTCAGAGTTGACCAGGCATATTTGCAGACTGTACAGCAATGCATGTTTATTTTGTTGAACACCCATTCAATCAGGAATTTAAATAATGCGATTCATATAACAAATCTATTGGTTTCCCAGATAAATTTAAACGATCGGTTTCTCCTCTGGTTTCAAACCACAGCAAAATATATTTAAATATGTGCTTGGGGCAAAACTTTAACTCCTCAGAAGTGCAAAATGATGCATTTTTGTCGCAGCCAGGCGTTGCGACATGGCAGCTCATGCAAACTAGTGCTAAAACAGATTCGGACAACGCATGCTTTGACATTTAGCAGGCTTATCACAGGTCAACGATATTGGTTTAGAAGTTAAACTGCCAGGATCAAACACTTCAAACAATCGCAGGCCTCAGCAATTATGTGAAAAGGACACAATTTCAGCTGCTGTGACCTTGGCTACTCGCAGTGCTTTACGGAATCCTCCGAATATAGTATGTTGTTGGTTTACTTGTGTATGCATTATGTAGTGCCATCTTTGGAGGTAAATGGTTGGTATATATAATTGATTAATTAGTTGTTCTATTCATTTACTTATTCATTTACACATTTGCGTAGGCGTAACTTCGTTTAATAATGTACATAAAATTCCCTCGGTATCTGCTTTGCACTCTTTCAACATCCACCGCGTCCATTCTTATACAATATTATTACGTATATGGGCAATGCGTAGTATACAATTTTACCAAACTAAATATGTACCCTTAAGGCTACCAAACTTTAAACAATAACCCCAATATATATTTTATGATCATCGAATAAGCTGGTGATAAAATATCTACATAATAGGGCAAATGGAAAACCGTTTGACCGCTATGGAATCGAAAGCCCTTGGATATGGATACAAAACCCATACCATTTCTGAATCAGCATACTGACAGAAGGGTTTTGGATCCAAAAATACATAAAATTTTCACTATATACAAAAAATACAACATACAAAATTTACAAAAATCTGCGTCTCTTCCCAGGTGCATATCTACCTTAGTTAAATCTGGATACGTTATAATTAAATCAAACGTTACTTTGAGCATTATTAGTAAAATTATATTAGTAAAAAACATTATTAGTAAAATTATTTTGTTATATGACGAGGTTATTTTTTCATATAATAATTCTGGATACGTTAGTTAAATCTGCTTCAAGTGGTGTTATGGCACATTAGTGCTCGAGCGAACCTGATTTCTCTGTATATGCTTGCGCTTTTGTGACATTCTTCTGAAGTCTTTCGAATTCAAATTACGAAAACGCTACTGTTACGGTTAGGTACCTTGGTTACCTTGGTTAAGTCTGCTTTTAAGTGGTTTTAGTGCTCGAATTCAGCTGTATGTTTGACTGCGGCGTGTCGCTCTACTGTCACCTGCCCGACGACCTAACAAACTAAGATTGCCCTTGGTTTCTATGCACCAAATATTGAACAGGTAGCAAAACGTTAGATTGCATTCCTGTCCCCTGCCGACATAACAGGCAACATTAGGTGATGAATTGCCCGGGCAACGCCGGGCACCCCAGCTAGTATCTTAATAAAGGGTATGATTTAGTAACCCTATATAGGGTTTATATTTAACCCTATTATAGGGTTAGGGTTTGGTAACCCTAACCCTATAAGGGCCTTGAACTAGAGTTCTACATGGGGCGGCTATCCCCATGGCTGGCCGAACCCCATGGCTAATGGGGTGGGCCGGACTGGAAAATCTCTGAATCATGGCTGTGGCTACGGCCTGTGGCTGCATAGTCTACCTGTGATTTGGTTTGCATCAATCTAAACAAAACTCAATCATAGGTTAAGAAGAGCCTTGGCATGTTGTCATAAACAGTTAGACTGGAAATATAACACATAATATGATTTACAAAAATCCTCACGGCTGGCCAACGGCCAGCCATTTATATTTGAGAGTGGCTGTGGCTGGCTGTGGCTGTGATGCCATGGCTGTGGGGTGGCTAGGCCAAGGACAAGTGCAGCCATGTCGAACTCTACCTTGAACTATAGAGTCAAACCTTCAGCTAATTATTGCTGTGCAAAAACGTGCCATTCGTCTTGTAGCCGGGGCAGGTCGTCTATCCCACACTTCTCCCCTCTTTCGTGACCTCAAAATGCTCAAACTTCCCGACCTGCTTAAGTATCACTTACAGGGTGTCCCAGAATTACCCGAACATTGCTATTTGACGTCTTACACGAAGAAAAAGACAATTATATATTTTGTCTTTATTTACCAACATAGCCACCTGAACAAGCAATGCAGCGACTTATTCAGTTTGGCATATCGACAGCTATATTCGCCAGCATAACCGGAGAAATGCTAGCCCCGCCCGCTTTAGCTGTTGCACAAGTCCAATGATGCTTTTGTCAGGCTTCTCTTGATTAATCTTTTGTTGAATGATGCCCCGAAGATTTTCAATTTAATTTGTGTCCAGACTATTCTCAGGCCATGTGGCTTTCTCCCAAAATCCAGAAAATGTATTTCCTGCCCAACTGTTGAGTTCTTGGGTCCGTTTGAGGGGGGCGCACCGCCTTGCATGAAGATGGCTCGATCCTGATCTTCCACCAACTTTATTTTCAAAACCGATCGATCTGTGGCCGTCCGTTTCACAGCATCAAGTCCTTCTTTTGTCATAATTTTCCGGTCTTATTATTGTCCATTTATGGTGTTTTTTTTTAAGGAACCACGTGCAGCTCAGAAAGGGAATAATGGTTCATCCATCCTCACACTTGCACTTTTTGGTTGGACGCTTGTAGACCGTTTCAACCGCGAGAACGTCGGCACCGTCTGACGCTCCACACACGGTCGTTTTGCCGATTACGGGGGGTGGGAAAAGTCTAAATGGACCACATCGGACCACATTAGACCACACTAGACGGCAATTTCCAGCATTTTTTTGTCAAATTTTGTGTGGTCTGTTGTGAACCTTGAGGTGGTGCGTGCGCCACATTCTGGTCAATTTCGACCTTTTGCAGCGTAGAAGACCGCGAATTATAATTTTTTCGCGGAGATAGCGATGCCAAACCGATGGCTTGATGTAGCCAGTCCTGGTTAGGCGGTGGACCAGCTTGCGCGTGGATTAGTGGCGCTTGTTAGCCGCCATCGCGATCATTCTCATGGCCATTCATTCATATGAATATCCCAGCTGAGAGACTGANATGGTCATGAGGGTAGTGGTGGGTAGTTGTAGGGGGTTTGCGGGTCGGGTCGCGTTGCATATATCGACGTGAAACTTGATGTACCTTCGCGTCATATTTTTTTATGGGTGCCTAAGCTCCAAGCCCAGCCCAGCCGAAGCCCATGAACAACAAGACCAGACCCAGACCAGACCCGTTCAAATTCATAATATTGAGGCCCATGCCCGGTCTATGTCTATGTTTTATGTTTTTGAAACTAAAATAAAGTACATATACTTCTTTCAAAACTCATGAGCAGTGTTTGACCATCACTATTGAAGCGCGACAAATCTGGCGCCGGTGTTTCGAACTTGTTCGACGCTGGACAATGTCCCTGCATACAAATCGCCGACACTAAAATAATTATGTTTAGTTCCCAAGATAATTTTTCAAATTTAATTGCCAATGTTTAATTGTTTGTCGAGTTATTTTGGGAAAAAAGAATTTGGCGACGATGATAAAAACCATAGTCTTGTTCACAGCCAGAGACAAAGTTAAATAGAACTTTTAATACTTAAAATTTATGAAACATTTTCAAAACTAGTAGCACTTGGCCGCCATAGGGTCCAAGTTAAACTAATGATTTGATTTCCTTGTTTATTCAACGGCTATAAAATGTATAGGATCGACGGTCATATTATCGAAACAAGCAGGATTCAAACTATATTTTCCACTCCCTGCGTAAGAAAACAATACGGGAAAAGCCCGCAGTTTGAATGAAGATCCATTAAGTATTGCAAGCAGCAGCCGGCAAGTACCGGTCATTGAAAGCGTGGAACGCTTATCAACTTTAACTTGAAATGTCTCTTAGTAGAAATGTTTTTATGCAAAACGTGATAAACTTACTTTATATTTTGGTCTCATCTGTCGATTTCAAGTGTTAACTTCATTTTTGTGGAAAAAGGTGATTTGTTAAACAGACCTTTAAACAGATAATTATTTTCACAAAATTTGCAACCATTATCCTAACATATTACTTGCATGCTAGTAACGAGAAATATTAGAATAATATTCAACGCACCTGTGGTAATTGCTGTGGCTATTGACTCCATCGAACGCTTTTCGGTCAGCATTGTCATACTGGATCAGACTTTGGATCGGACATGATTTGGGATTTTAAATCTTTCACCACTGCTAAGTATTTACCATTTTTTATTGTTATCACATAATTGCCAAAATTCATTGTTTTAGTTTCCTATATCATTTATTAACATATTGACCTGGTTAAACATAGGTATGGTCGTCAAGAAAAAAAAATAATGGCTAGCATCATGACTCAAAAATGGTCATACCCATGCCCATCCAATACCATTAAAAGTAAAAAATGCATACCCAGCCCTGACAATCGGAATAATTTAATGGGCGCCCATGGGTGCACCCGATCCATGAAAAAACACTGCAGTTCGCGTACATCAATTTTACGTCATCTATGAAACAAGTTAGCAATTGCGTCGAAACAATGAGATATACCGATTTTAGTGGCGTCAGTACACGACATTTTTGGTCGAAAATAGCTAAATGTTGTGAAAATTGCAAAAAATCAAGTTTTGAAGCAAATTGCAAATAAAAGCATTAAAACACGTGCAATAACAAGTTCTACGAAATGGCTGTCTCTGATTAAAAAAAAATACCCCAGATTGCCATTTTTTTTAAACAAAACTGACTATAAAATCCAAAATTTTTGGGAATTTTTGCCCCCCCCCAACTTCAAATGAGTTTCTACGCCCCTGGTCCCTTGGCTTTAAATAAAAGCCACTTAGCAAAGAAGAAACACAGCAGGGACAATGAAGATATAGAGTTAAAGGAAATAGTTCACCTTCAACATGGGGTTTGAACTGAGATAGCAGTTTTGTATTCCGTGTTGAAAAAACTCTAACTGCAAGTTTTCTGGGCTGAAAGGGCTCTCCAGCCGAATATATTTAACTTTTTGTCGAACGATTGTGGACCTCACACGCCTGGGCAGAGGTTACTGTGGGCCGCACTAGTGATGTCATTTTCCCAAAATTTCCTGATCAAAACCAATCCAATACCAAACAGGAAGCATTTTGGTTGTCCAAATATTGACCGATTTTGGTTGAGGCCAAAAAACGTCCAAGATTTGACCGATTTTTTAACAGCCAGTTCGCGATCCCAGGATTTCGGTCAGGGGGGGGGCGGCGCAATACAAAAAAGTGCGTCTCCTGGGCGCACCCTAGTCGGGCGCGCCATAGAAAAGAACCCGGTTCAGGGGGGTGCGCCCAAAGCGCCCCCGTGATCCCGCGCCTGAACAGTATAACTTATTTAACAAAGATTAAAGCTGACCGAAAAGTGTCAAAAATGTATCAGCCTGACCGACCGATTACCGAAATCGGTCCACACAAATTTTTTCGGTAGGACCAAATTTTGGTTACCGACTGACACCCTAAGGCCGCACACGCCTGGCAGAGGCTGTACAGTAATCTTACGCGACTCATAACATTCGAATTCTGATTGGCTGAGCCGCCGTTCTGACGTTGCGGGAGAGTACGCATATAGTTTTGAGATAAAATCTAATCACTTTACGTCCTTCTGTTCCTGAATCGGCGCGATGTATGGCTATTTTTGACATTATGAAAAGAAGTTGTATTTGAAAATATAATCAAATTGTGCTAAAAACAATCCAAGGTGAACCTTTAAGCACCTTTTTTCTTTAGAAAGAAAGAATCTTTTTGTCCTTTAAAGACATCTGCGCTTCAAAACGTATCCCCTCTTTTTTGGTCAGTTTTCATGTGTCATGTGTTTTAAGATCCGAATGAGAGCGAATAACTGTCGATATGCTCGGAAGGTCTCCTAGTGAAAAATACTTATTCATACCAGACTTGTGCTTGATTCCGGTGGAATCGAATCCGATTACGGAATCGATTCCGTTTTTACCGGAATCGGAATCAGATTTGATTCTGCAGGTAAAGAATACTATTGTGTCCGTTTATACTATTATGTAATACTATTATGTGGCCGTTTATGTATGGAATCGGAATCAGGTGAAATCAATCATCTATAGAAAATGATGGAATCGGAATAAATGGCCATTTAAAGCGATTCCGATTTATTTTCTTTAAGATCATTCTGACCATGAATTTAAGTTTTCCTCCTGAAAGATTGTTTCTTCTTCTTTGAGCACGAATAGGTAGAGCAAAGCTAGCTTGGCCTTGTACGCGTCCATCTTCCCGTTTATTCCCGCTACATAAATTACATGACGTTTTTGCATGAAATATGGGTGTACGAAATGCTTCTGAACCTATAAAAAACGTTTTTCCCAGTTCCCACCTAGCAGTTTTGATAGCAGTTTCAATATTTGGGGCTAATAAGGGAAGATAGTTGAAATTCGTTCATATTGAAAGGAATTTTGTCCGTTTGTCTGGCTGCATTTGGTTGTATCTTGATTAATGAGCCAACGTTTACAGATTGTAAGTTTTGTAACTTTGGTGTGAGAGCTTTGCACGTGTATGAGGGGCAAGGTGGTCACTTTTGGGTCGTCTTATCTTATCTTAGCCTTTCTCATTAAAAAACACACAGTCTTTGACCCTCTTACTGTTTCAAGTACCTACCCATCTACACATACGTTTACTCATCACATGGGCGGCATGTGACCTTAGTTGTCGGCCTGCCTTAAACCCCAATCATCATCATTACTCCTCACAAGTAATTAGCATCTTAAGAATATTTATGTGACTAAATACTATATACTATAAAACTGACTAAATACTATACAAATTTATGTGACTAAATTATGTGATAAATAAGGCCTTCCTTTCACTCGATTAACAAGTAATTAGCATCGTAGGCAAACAGATACAATACGTATTGTCATTAAGTTCAGATGAACAAGAGCTTATGTTGTCTGATGCACGTCGTTTTAAAGCGCCGATTTCATGTCCATTTATTATTGTTCAGAGGCCGAGTGAGTGAACATCGTTTTTAAATGTCCCGTCTGTGGTATTTTAGGTATCCTGCCTAATTTACTCCCTCTGAACATCAACGTGATTCGATGTTGTTGTACGCCTCAGCTGCTGTTACTCTGATTCTCTCTGCGAAGTTTTTGGACTGACTCACCTCTTTTCTGCTTGAAGTCGGCGGCATTTCTCCTGAGCCACAAACGGATCGGTACGGTCACTGTACCTGTCCTTCATTTTTGTCCTGAGGTCCCTGCCATGACATCCGTGGGTTTTCTGTTTTGCTCCCTCACCCACAAAAGTTCCCGCCGAACCTCCAGTGTCAGTGATGCGAAAGACGCACATTCGCTCTGAATCGCAGGATGCTGAAAGTTGGGTCCCACTGTCTTGGAAGCATTGATAATTTTGCAAGTTTCCCTCCCCAGAAATGTTCGGACATGTTTTTGTCAGACTTTGGACCCCTGATTTCCCTGTACACATCCTTCAAACATTCGTTTTAATCAGTTGTTCCGCCATGACGACACAACTTACGACACAATTTGACCGACTCACACCGAAAATACCAAAACACAAACACAGTACAACCACAAACAAATATTAACAGTTGCGAGGCGAATTTGTTTTACGGAAAATTAGGAAAAGATCGCTCACGTGTTTCGATGACACGACCTCGTAAGATGAAGATGAAGTTCCACAGAGATTGAAGAAGTAGTTCCACCAGAGAATGAGATGGAGTTCCCAGAGATGAGGATAATTTTGTTTTTCTGACACCAATCCGCCGTCACGGGCACCAATGTACACTTTCAGCTTTGTTTTGGCCGGAAATAGTCTTTTTGGCAACACCAACGCTTGCTTGTTTAAAGTACGCCAACAGTTCGGGGCATAGTATTGGTCTTCAATTTAAGTTCCGAAATAATAACAGAGTATCCCGCGTCTAAGACAATTGGTCTTCGCAACTCCAGACGGATGGCGGCGCGAGGGCGGCCAGTCACGACCAGTCGTCGCCGCCCCTCGAGATGAACTAAAACTCTTACCGCGTCATACAACGGCCGATCTGCCCGGAACGGTAGCCTTCACGCAGGCGGCAGTAGAGAAGGGTTACGCCCCTCAAACACGGGCCATCTATCATGAGGCAAATACCACAGCTATTGTGCGGTCACGGGGACAAATCAGGTGTGGAAATACACTCCGTTACACCAGTATATCGGGCACGTAAACTTTCGTCTCTAAATTCTGCCGGCCACCAGGAATTGCACGGAATCGGGTGGTTTGAGGTCAGGCCAGCGCAAAAGCTCTGCTTAGCGCGGGTTCTGACCTCGGAAAGCCATCCCTAAAAGCATTCGGACTTAATTTTAATAATAAAATAAAAAAAATGATAGGCTCGTTCCGATGTAGACTGTTTCTAGAGTGCTGAGTCGCTTTCGATCTTGGCAGTGTGCTAAAATGATTGTATTCTAAAATGATTGTATTGATTGTATTTACAACACTCAGCCGCGACAACCTCGTCAACAATACAATCGTTTTAGCACACTGCCAAGATCGAAAGCGACTCAGCACTCTATAAACAGTCTACATTCGGAACATGAGGCCTATCATCAACATTCAAACAAAACAGTACACATCTCTGCCTCTGTACGACAAGGTTTGGATGAGGGTTTGAATGTGTATGTGTTATGTGTGTTTTTTCCGGAGGAGAGGAGAAGAAGTTTGGCCCGATATGTACACGATTTTTTGACGAATGATTTGCGCGATACGATGCTTGAATCCGTTGTGACCATTAGTGACTTAGTTTTAGTAACATGTACAAGTATGTAAAAATGTAAACTGCCTATTTTATAACTATGATTGATACGTAAAACTAAAAAAATGCTTGAAAATGATCTAAGTAGATCGAAACAATATAATCATATCTTTAACCCTGATGTTATGCTTTGGTAAAATTCTACAAAAGCACCGAACCAGAAAATAAGAAATGCATTTCGCTATTAGAACAACTTAACAAGAACGATATACAATGCTCACTATGCTGTCAAATTCAATCGAACATGTCAAAAGGAAAACCTGCTTCCCTAAATATTCGAATATATATATATATATATATATATATAATATATATATATTTATATATATATATATATATATATATATATATATATATATATATGGTATATGACACAACAGGAAAGAAAACACATATAGGCGTACGCGTTTCGTCACGAAGACTTCATCAGCACCATGCAAGTTGAAAATATACACACACACACACACACACACACACACAAGACAAGCCATACATTACAGTTCCAACCGTTTTGAATACATATTTGCAAGTGCTAGAAGAATGCGTTATATTTAATCGGGTACCTCCTCCATAACCTATTTCCCCTTTTATATATCGCCTATGTTTACCAAACTTAATAGAATAACATGCATGTACTAAATAATGTCACATTAAGTTATAATAATGCCGTCAACTGTGCCTATTTTTTAAGCCCTTCCATATCCTTGATACTGAATACTCTCCCTGACTTTGCCCATCTTATAAACCCGGCCCTGGTAATTAATCGTGTCATTCGTTGCAATATACGCTGATTCGGTCACTTTTCCTTTCCCCTTAGTCTTACAGGAAGCCAAAATCCCCCGCCTCAACCCAATTTGGTAAGATAATTATTATGATTATGATTATGAATGATTATGGGCAATATTCATATCAAGGGATATGGAAAGGGCTTAAGAATAGGCACAGTTTGACGCCATTATAGAACTTAATTGTGAACATTAATTTGGTACATGCATGTTATTCTATTAAGTTTGGTAAAATAGGCGATATATAAAAGGGAAAATAGGTATGGAGGAGGGTACCCGATTCAATATAACGCAATTCTTATACACTTGCAAATATTTATTTAAATCGTGTTGAATGCCATCGTATGGTTGTCTGTGTGTGTATATTTCATCTTGCATGGTGCTGATGAAGTCTTCGTGACGAAACGCGTACGCCTATATTTTTGAATTTCCCTTTGTGTCATATTACCAATAATTGGTCTGGAATTTATATATATATATAATAATATATTAATATAATATATATATATATATAATTATATATATATAATATATATATTATAATTAATAAACAAGGTAATGGACGATAATTAGGAGAAACATTTCGGAAAACATATAAAAAGGGTCATAACTTCAAGAAAAAAACAGCAATATTTTATCTGAAAATTTGCACCACATGTTTCCTTGGTAATATTTTTTTATCAGGTTTACTCATGAATATGTTCTTTTAACTTCGTAAACACGCTTGATTAGGCTGTGGAACGGACGGCAGACACTGGCCACCATGGTCTTCTGCAAGTTTGCGATCATTGCGTGATCTTATTCTTGGGAGGCTTTTTAGTGCTGTGGGGATGTTTGTTGACTTCCCTCTCACAAACGCCACAAGAAAAGAAATCGCAAGGGCTGCAGTCAGGGGAGCTAGAGGGTCAGATGTCCTTCTTCCAGAGTTCCTTCAGGTTCTCCGTTAACCATGCCTACGTCTTTTTGGCGTTGTGGGCGGGGTGCACCGTCCTGTTGGAACACGTTGTCAGTGTTCTTTCGATGTCCCTTCATCCATGGCTTGACAACCGTTTCCATCGCATGGATTTTTGCATCAACATTCACCCACAGGCCCTTTTCAAAGAAGAACTGGGACCCTCGCTGGAGATGACCCCGATAACCATCACGGTGTTGGCATTTTGTGGGCCATTTTGTCCGCAGAAACAGCTTCAGGTTCCTTGCTAGCAGCTTCTTTGCTAGCAAACTAATTCTTGACTCGATAGGAGAGTTTTTTTCCTTTGTGCTGAACTCTGAAATCTGTCCCGGGGACGACCTGGCGCGAAACCTGACGACAATGGCTTCCCTTTTCTGCTCCTTCATTGTTGTGCACATGTAACGTCGCTTACATAGAGTCGCCGAACAGCCGATTTTCTTTCATCATTCAGTGTATTGGCACGCCGGCCGCCGACAAAAACGTCAGCTTGATGTGAAACCAGAGCAGCGCACTATGCCGCCGCCCCGCGATTAACAGCCGGCCGCCGACAAAAACAATCCAACCCCTCACCCCTCCACTAGGTGTCGGCGAGGTGAAGGGCGACAAAAGCCATCCGGCGGAAAACCGATCCAAGGGCGCCGGATCTTAAGGCGCAGGTGAGCAAACACAGCTGCCGGGCTGACCACGGCGAAGGGTGAACAGCAGAGGACGAAGCTGGTTAACGCCGGAAGGGGCGTAACAAGTTCAGGACGCTCATGTAAGCAGCTCAGGATGTGTTTCGAGACCCGGCGACAGGGAACAAACTCACAGCTTATTAGCACAGGACGCATCACTTAGCAAGCGGAAAGCCTAACAAGACGTCACAGGATGAGCCTAATTGAGGCACAGGTGAGCAAATACAGCCGCAGGGCCGGCAAGACGGATAGTGAAAAAAAAACACAGGACAAAGCTGCTTAGACACGAGTCTCGGGTAGCCGCCGTATGAACTCGCTGACAAGAGACGGAAAGGACTAAGTGGTCAGGAGCGGACGACCTAGTTGTCACGGAGAGTCGGCGGAAGCTCGATAAACAGCCGCGGAAGGCAGATCGATTATGGAGGGGGAGAGAGAGGGGCGCCGCCGCCAATCAATTATTGGGCGGGAAACGTGAATCAGTATATAGAGGGAGGGTTTTGAAGTTAGGAGAAAGGAGGACCAGACCACCAGTCAAGCAGTCAGGAGCAGACCACCAGACGAGGCAGTGAGGACCCGACCACCAGAGGAGGCAGTCAGGACCAGATCACCAGACCAGTGTCACCAGTGGTGAAGCCAGGGAGCAGTGCTTGAACGTCAGCGCCGGAGAAGAGGGGGGGGGGGTCAAGCCGACCCTCCCTCGGGTGATATGCAACATCAAGTAAGGTGTGCTCGCTCTCCCTCCCAGTCTCCAAGGCGTCCTATATTCATCCTATCCGGTCTGAACCACTCGCCCGTGGGCCCAATTCCCTGGGACCACAGAGAGGCCTGTTTTCGAGGGACAGCTTGCTACCGGCCGGACAGGGGGTCAAATGACTTTGTCCATGAATGGGGAAGGGTGTTGCACTACAGATCGAGCCAGTGAGTAGTAATGACGTCATCAGCGGTGGAGGCCTAATGGGGATGGATGGAGAGAGGGTAAAATGAAATGACGCGAGGGGCGGGATGGACGTCAGGCGGTGCCGTGCGACTGACTTGTAAACATGTGCGATGGACTTGAGGGGCAGAGGGATGTAGAGAGCAGTGGGGCAGATATGAGAATAAGGGGGAGGATAGGGGGGTTTAATCGTTAGCAGACGGGGGGTTGTGAGGTGAAGGGACCATCCAGCAACTGTTAACGTTTGCCGTAAAGCGTGTAAATACACATTTGGGAATGAAAAAACAACCAAGTTGTTGTGGAAAAGGGCTGTGTTCAGCGAGGGTACGGGGCCAGTCCAGGGGTTCAGGGTCAGGGATGAGGGTCAGCATAGCCGTAGCCTCCCTGGGGGTGGGCGGAGTGGGCCAGTGCAGGGCAAGCTGTCGGGGCACGATGACGTCACATCCGGACGCCTCGGAACCAAGCCAGCGAGCCACCCAGGCTCCCGGGAATGAATGAGCGATATTTTAGGCCGGTGGGGAGGTAGAATGCGGCACTTCATTTTATCCACTGCGTATCAACGCGGCTCTTTCGTATTAAAGTCCCAGCTCGAACGAAATCAAGTTGTTCAATATGTCTGGCCATCCTAAAGAGCGGGTAGCGTGAAATTCAACTCCATGAATCGACAGCCCCTAGGGGCGAGTCATGAAGCAAGTCAGTCCGCCTCGTTTATAATAGTACATGAGTCACAATTGAGTCAATCATCCGATGGCTAAGTCGGGCTTAAGTCGCCTCAACGAATGAGCAAGGGTTTGATAATGCATCATATTTAGTAATATATGTCCGACGATTAAGCTTATTCTGTTAATTATTAATACTGAAAGCAGCAGAATTATATTCGATTCATGTATTTTATTCCTGTCATGAACCAAAGTCAGCGCTAATGGATTCAACACGATTCAGTCAGAATATCAGAATCAGAAGCTTGTGCTTCAATCAAAGATCTCCAGTCAGAACGTTAGATTCGATCGATTCAATACGAGTTCGAGCCCCGGACGATTCTAACCCAATAAATGTGGTTCGCATAACGTGTATCAAACGCAGTACGAGCTAAGGCTATATTTGCAACATAGAACTAAAGTCATTTAATATTTCTTCATCTGTATTCGTGCTTTGGAATTAATTATAGGTATTACCTTTTTTGGATAAAAACCCGAAGTTGAGAGAATTCTTTTAAGCTTGAAAGTTTGACGATTGAGTCATGAACCAGATTCAATCAGCTTTCAAACTGTTTACTGCGGACTCAATCATGGGTTCCATCAGAGCTCTTTGGTCCGTTCGCGGTTCGGGGCCATACCGGTTAGAGTGGCAATGACTCAATCAATTAAAGTTAGAGTTATAAAGACAGCTCGATTCTTAAGTAAAAATTCAATTGGAGTTAAATTATTTCTAAGCCTCTTAATTAAATATGACTCCTATCATTTTTAACTCTAAAACATGACTCTTAACTATTTTTTTAAATTGTTATAGGCACACCTGCCAAATATGTTTATGTTTACATTAAAGACCGCACGATTATCGTCAAGGCCTATTTAAACTGATATATGTCGATGTTCATTGGCTTTAGTATTATGAATACGACTGAACACACGGTCACTTGGGCGGATCAGGCTTGGCTATTAGTCTGAAAGGGATAAGAATCCGCCGAGTGCTTGTCATTTGTACGCCGCGTATACGTGCATTGGAGACATGGATATTATGCTTGCATACCGATTACATATTATGCATACATACATACATACATACATACATACATTACATACATACATACATACATACATACATACATACATACCATACGTACCAACATTACATACATACATAACATACATCATACATACATACATACATACATACATACATTACATAATACAATACCATACATACATACCATACATACATACATACATACATACATACTCATTACATACATTACATTACAACATACATACATACACACACATCCACCCACACACACACACACACACACACACACACACACAGCACATACACACACAACACACACACACACACACACACAACACACACACATATACAACACACACCACACACCACACACACACCACACACATATACAAATCATATATATATATATTATTTATATATATATATATACACATTACACAAACACGCATAAACGAAACCACCATACAACATACACATGCGGTTGAAACACATACAGGTATACGTGGGTAGGCAGACGACGTATTCAGTACGCATTCATGTCTACGCATATATGTATCGCGCACACACATAAATACCGATATGACATAATTGACAATACATGCATTGTGCATACACATACGTAATACGCCAACCACATTACATGCAAAAGATAGAGACGATATACACAACGCTTACGCCCATATACCCACATCGGCCTACATAATACAAGGAGGACATAGGTTGTTAACATTACATACCAATACATACATAAACGGATTGATGCATACACACATACTCATACGAGGGATACGCGACATACACCACAGGGACGGACATAGATGCTCACATACATACCTACAACATACTTATACGATGATTCATACACACAACACACACACACACACACACACACACACCACACACACACACACACACACACCACACACACACACACAACACATAACACACACACACACGACACACACACACCACCACACACACATATATACATACGAGATGTGCACACCCATACGCGCTGATACAGAGAACAGATATATGCATGCATACACCTATGCATACATACAGGCTTGCATATGCATACACGTCTCGGCACGTGTGAAGATCCCACGTCTACGCGCGGGCATATTAACGTATGTTAATGCAAAGACCAGGCCTGCTATTCACGGACTGAAGATGAAATCGAGAAGACCAAGAGATAACAACGTTGAAGGAGACAGCTTATCCTAGCCGGGACGAGGAGATATGTCGTGTACCCCTGTTGTACAGCGGACATATCTCCGTTTGACGCTGCTTGACAATGATCTTTCGCTGAGGGACGTAGGGCTTGTCATACAAGAGATGTACATTGTACGTGGTAGGTGATGGTTAAAGCGCCCAAATTTGTGAGCCGCTCCGGAATAAGAAAAGGAAGCTGAGAGTTTGTTTTGGCCTTAAGGTGCGGCTTTGATTCGCTGGACATACGCTGTAAGAGCGGGGTTAGATGGCATGATGAGGAAGGTGAGTCTGAGCGGCGAGGAATAGTACCGCCGGGGTTTGGGCCGGATGGTTGAAGGCGAGGGAGGTGCCGTCAGACGAGAGATCGGTCGAGATGTGGAAGCTGGTGATGAATGGGGTGAGGAGAGTACCGCTCCCGTAGGGAGAAGATTCTAGGTCCACCGAGTGGAGCCTTGATTCACGGGAGACGAACGAGCCATGGCGCTTTTGTTATCGCAACGTGCAAGATTCTGCGTTCTCCCCGATTTCGGACGAAATTATTAGACTTAGGTCCATCATGGAAGCTACCCGGGGAGGCGACGGCCAACCGGGCAGGCGCTTATCGTTTAACCGATACCACCAGCCTTGCGGAGATTGTTAGGATCAGTAGCGCACGGTGAGGGGGATGCCCCGTGCGACTATTTAGGTCCATCTGCTGGCCAGGTGATTGCCCAACAAGCCGGCGTGCGGAATGCCAGCCGTTGTACTGTTTCAAGTAGCTCTGAGCCCGCGCGATTTCGAGTTTTATAGGAACGCGTGCAGGTGGAGAGGAGGTTGAGGCGGGGCTGGAAGGAGCGACAGGCGGAGAAGTTGTGTGAGGTTGCACCGCCAGGGTGGAGGCGAGGAATTAGGCCACCGATGGAGGTTTGCGATGCTGCCTATATCGACCAGATCAATAGCGATCTGGGTTATAACGCGCAACTCTTGTCTCTCCGGTTGTCGGGGATGGAAATTTAGGATTATGTCCGTTTGAACTCCCCAGGTTGTCCGGAAGGCCGGGGGAAGTGCCATCGTTAAGATGCCTATCGTGCTATCGTAAATTGCCAACCTTGCGGAAGGAGTGTAGAATCCGGGCTGGCGACGCGCGAAGGGAAACGCCGCCCGCGTGACTGATTGTAGGTCCATCGTGCTGGGCCAGGTTAGATCTGCAACAAGCCGGCGTTGCGAATTGCAGCGTTACTTGCTCAAGTAGCTCTGAGTCGTGCGACCGCGGGTTTAGAATAGGACATGGAGACGAAGGAGAGAGTAATTAAATGGGCGCCAGTAGACGAGATATTTCTAGATAAAGGAAAGGGAAATTAACTATTGGCGGGAAGGTTTGGGGCAGGGAGGGTATGAGGGTGAGGAAATAATGTTTGACGCGGTATAAAGTAATAGGGCGATATTAAAGGGATTTGTTGTGTTGGGACGAAGCACGGGAACCAATGTAGGGAAGGGATACCATGACCGATTATCTGTCGAGATATACTCCGTTTAGTCTGTGTCATTGGAGACCTTGTCCTTATATCCACCACTCACCAAACTCCATTACCATCATGACATGCCTTTTCCGGAGCAGGCGAGAGATCTATATTGTTGACTTAACGACTTGGCCAGGCCTCATTCACAAATTAATTCTGTTGCGATGTCAGGTTTGGAAGCGCATGCATCAAGAATTCATGTGTATTCGCGGGGTTTCAAGATAGCCCGAAAGTCTCGGAAACGGCGAAGAAAATAACGAATCGCCAATACCACAGATCGATTCGCAAAGTCAAGAAAACCCCCCGCATCACGAAATCTAGAAAAATGTTGTGCAGAATGTTGCCAGACGCTGTAATTGTTGCAGATGAAGTCGGAGAGCCATGATCTCATCACCACTGAGATCAGCGGCCTAGATCGGTCCAAAGAAGATTTTTCGGAAAAATTAAATTTTTGTTTTGGCAATTTTGACCCCCCCATGCAATGTTGCAAAACCCGATTGCACGCTACACACACAGCTATAAACGTAAAAAACACTCTGAAGGCACATAATGAGCAGTTCATGCGGTGTATACCCTGACCACGTTAATCACAGAAACGTTTACATAAGCTTAAAAAGCGTGCTCTGGAAAAAGTTTTCCTAATTTATGATCCGCACCCTGTATACTATATTTGAGAGTTCATAATGACAGATGATTATAAGATGAATGAGACTAATTCAAATATAAAAGGTTTTGTATTCAGAAATTTGTCTGCATCTGTAATCGATTCGATTCAATCAAAACAATCAATAAAACAGTTATTTTATTGATTGGTTAAGAAATAGGAGATAATATTGCGTGCACGAATGTTATCTCCTATTTCAACCAATCAATCAAGCAGTAATCAATTAAATCTGAATACAAAACCTTTTATATTTGAATTATTCTCATTCATCTTATAATCATATATATATATATATATATATAATATAATATATATATATATAATATATATATATTATTAGTATATATTATATTTGGTTAAATAAGGCAGGGGCTTTTTTTTCAATTAATACATTGATTGTTAAATCCCTCTCACCCGCGCGAATTTCGGCTCCTTTTATGAGTTTTCATTATGTAAATATGCTCGTAATTTCCGTAGGATCTTTTTGGAACATTCATTCTACTCATGTGTAAAGTCGCTAATATATTGCCATAGTTGACATTACTCATTTGACGCAATGGACATAGTTGACATAAGTCACATATACATGATTAAATCTTAAGCTTTCGAAGTATTCTTACTTCATGATCACAAGATAAGTGTGAATGAGACTAAACTAAATCGTAGTTTTCCTAGTTTTAAAATACTGTCTCGTTAATATTACGTGCGAACAATCATGCGAAACTTCTGATATAACAACACCGTAACCTATCATACAAAAATACCACATACTCACAAAACTACGTACAGGCATTATTTCAATGAAACATAGCCACACACTCAAATCCTTTTTTTCTCTACTATCTTGCTGAATACGTTTGGTTCCACATCGCCAACTGCACTCCTAGATTTTCACCTGTTTGTTCAACTCGGAGAGAGAACTCGCGTATGTTAGAGCGCCTCGAGGATCCATATGCGCCTCTATGATTCATTGCAGGTGCGCTTAGGAATCTCGGTTTGTTTACGAGCTCGCTCTGGTCGCTCATCCTGTTGCTCGTCTTCATGTGTTCTTTGATGGCTCCTTACCCTCTTGTGCATAACGTGGAGTCGCCTTGAGAGTGACGTAGTCTAGCGCCAATGTACTCATCTTTGTGGAGGAGTCTGCAACCTTCCTCTGGACATGAGAAGCGATAAATAACATTGATCTTCAGACGACTGTTCTCTTTCTGGCGATTCTGTCTTGCGCCTAGGTTGTTGCTCATTACCAGACTGAGTGTTTGTCTTGTCTGGTAATAGATGATGAAATTGATGGTCTTTTGGCATCTCTTCATTTGACGTGCGATGCCAACCATATCTTTGATGAACACGTTCTTCGGTTTTGTACGCGGTGGTCATTTGGCTTCTATAGAATAGGTCTACTTTTTCTCTGTTCTCTGTCCCCTCCGTTACTTGAAACTGTCTGTCCAGCTGTTTTCGGATTTCTGTGTCTACTTGTTTGTTGCTGTATCCGTTGTTGATGACACACTCGTTTTAAATTAAAGCTCTATATAAATTATGAGCTTAATGCCAAGGGGTCCCCCCCATCCCCCTGGCATTAAGCTCCTAATTTATCTAGATATTTAGTTTTAAACGAGTAAGTTTTTTGTGATAATAATAAGCCGTTGATATCCGATTTTAGGGTTCTGAGTCATAGGTGACCTCTGAGAAAATGCCAATGACCAGATGTTCATCCAAAAAGTGCATTTGCTGAGATTCAACTCGAATCGAGGAAGAACCATGATTAAAATGCAATGATGCAAAACGGGTGCCATTTTTATAAATTTGCGTAGCAAAATGCGTAGAAAACAGTCATAGTCCCATAAAAGTATCTACAATCATCAGGAAGTATGTGACTCGGTTGACTACTCAAAGTGGGTACCACAGAGTTTAACATATAATTATGTAAATGGATGCAAAATTTGAAATTACAACGAAAAACAATGGTCTTACAATTGCCAGAGACCAAAAAGACATTTAAGAACGAAAAAGAAAGTCTAAAGAAAGACAAAGAGGTCAACGAAAGAAAGTGACTGCGGTTGACCGCTGCAGAAGGTCAACGCTAAGGTCTCGGTCTACAGGGAAAACATAAATTTTTTGAAACCATAAAGAACATAAATGTTCAAACCTGTTTATAATGCTCCTGAAAAACAAACGGAAACTGCATAAGGTACAGCATCGATACTACGGGACGCAGACTAAGAAAATGGTCATAGGTCACGGATCATAGGAGTAGAATTTCACATTTTAGTCCGTTCACAGTATGGTACTAAATGCATGAGTTAGTCCGAAAAACCTCGAGGTGGCATCCAACCCCACACTGTTAGGGGGTGGCAATGAACATTGAAACTAAATGAACATCCGCCTCCTATATTAATGCGTACTTGACTCCGGAAAAATGGTATTGCGAGCTATCTTTAGGGTGTAGAATGTCGGTTGAGGACTTAAACCGACCAGAATGTATTTATGTCTAAGAGGAAGACTTAAATTATGTATTAACATATCTATTTTGTCAATTTCAGAGTCAACTATTCTAAAATTTATAAATATATGTCATTTTTAAGCAAATATTTTGTTCTTGCACCCTCAAGATTGCAAAATTTTGCAAAAAGAAGGTCAATTCGTGATCAGCGCACTCCCACGTTAACATCTAAAAAGATGAGGGGAGCAAAAAGAAAATTCTGAAAAGTTGCAAAGGGGTCACCTCATGCACAGCCTCTACGGAACGATAGAGCGCCGCGCCGTCGGGAAAAAGTTTCCAAATTTCTTCTACGAGAAGATCAAATGACGACAGCCTACAAAAAGGAGGAGGAAATCAATCCGGAGCATAGTCGCAAAAATGCAAACCTGTACGATAAGACAACATCAACTCGGTCCTATTACCGAAGCCCAAAGGTTACCAGCCTGGTTATGAAGAATAACCTATCAAGATCAGTCCTCATGAAAAGAACCAATGTAAAGTGTACCAAATACGCTGTACTACCAGCGACTGTGCGCGCCGTCCAAGTACCTACATCGGTCACACCACGACTACCCTCTCCAGACGCATTACTATGCATGTGCAAGACGGAGGCCCTAAGCGTCACCATGAGGCCCATGAGACCCCACTAACCAGACAACTACTAATCGACAACACGACCGTCGACCATTCTCGCGCGATGCCAAAACAGGTGGAAACTGCAGGTGTTGGAGGCGGTATACATCCGGGACGCTGATCCAGTCATCAACCGCCAAGTGAACGCCAGAGGAACGCTCCTCTTGTTCGATCGGCCCCCGCCGGCAGCTAGAATAAGATGTAAGGCTATGGATTGTGACAATTTTCACTGAAGAGGCTCCCGCGGATCTCTGAACGTGAAATTTTTCGTTTTGTCATCTTTAGGCTAGCTTAGCCAAGTTTTCCAGCCCGCCCTGTTTATAGTTGTTAACAGATGTAATTTCGTCATGCATAATCATTTAAAATGTAGTGTAATTGTAATTAATAGATGCATATGTTTTTTTATTCTCAGCTGAATGATGTCCAAGTGTTTGGATGAAACGTCGCGAATAGGTGATTTAATGCATGAGCTAAGTAAGAAAACAGAAAGACTGTCCGCACTATCGAACGACTGAACAAGAAGCTGAATCAAACAATGAATATCTGTGATATACAACAAGTTTAATCTATATAATATATATATATATATATATATATATATATATCTATATAAGGGTGCATCAAATTACAAGGGGATTTTTCAAAGTGGATAATTCGATCTGTCTGGGTCTGCATTTTGTTCGAATGTGGTTGCAATGCATTTCTGTGAATTTTCGCGAGGATTCGTTGATATTTACAGGTCCAACACAGACGATGAAGTTGGGGTTAAAATAACGACTTTGTCCAGTTTTTTTCACAGTGGCTCTGGCTAATTAGCGATGATGGGCCGTCACCCAGCGGGGGGGGAGGAGTTGTCCCGCCTTTTTAAGAGGCACCTGTTCCTCTCAGGACATTTTCGGATTTTTACATTACGCCTTTGGGACGTTGCATGGAAGGAATTGACTTCAATGTGCTCTGCCCCCCCCCCAAAAAAAAAAAACGCCTTTTAGGAGGTGGCGACGCCCTTGCTACACTCCGAGAGAACAAAATGCGAAACAAGGTACTTATATAACATTTCGAGTGTATTCTCTTCAAAGATACATCCAAACTGGTACAGTATGAAGGCAATTCAATGGATTTTAAAAATCAACATTTAACACAAATAATTATGTCTCGGTTTTCGTCTGCAGGAAAGGGAATTGTATTGAATTGGCTGCATAGAACGGTCATGCTCGACGGTCCGCAGTACGTTCTACAGGTGTTGCTCGCTCCTGGCTCCACCCAC